>JABFFI010000181.1:0-182291 GCA_013623725.1 Fusarium robinianum | reverse complement strand
GTGTTGTGTGTGCGTGCGTGTGTGCGTGTGTGTGCCTTCCCCGTCCTTACCCCAGCCCTGCCCTGTAAGTTGCGTCAAATTAACGCAATGGGGGGGGACCAGGGGAGGGGGGAAAGGCCGGGCGGAGGGTGAACAGAGGAAACTGCATGGGCTCATCTGCGGAGTGCGAGTCTGGGAATCTCCAGAGACACCGAGATCTCCGTACGGTTGACCGGCCCGCCCCCATGGGGTTACTCCGCCCTTGTTTTTTTCCCCTTCCTTTCTTCCCTCTTCTCTGTCTGTGTGTGAGTGTGTGCGTTATTCCGCTCCGCTGGTGCTCAGGTTGCCTTCTGGTCCAACCCGTGCCGCCGGCCGTGAGTGAGACACTGGGCCGCAGAGTCCAGGGATTGTAAGACTACCTAGGTAGGTTAGGTACAGGCCCAACAGCAGCGACTTGGATTGACGGGTTTCGAGAAAAGGGACAACAGCTGAGATGCATGGGGCCATGCAACAATCCCCCCTCCGCAATCATGAGATTTTTCTTTTTCATGGCGTCGGGGCCCTTCCTCAGGGCGTCTGGCTTTCTGGCCTTTTCCCCGCGCCAAGTGGTTTCTACCCTGTCGCACACGCGGGCTGCTGCCAATGGCGAGGGTCATGTAAGCCCAGCTTGTGGCTTGCAGGAAGAAGGGAAGGGAACATGGTTGTTTCTGGGGGGACGTGAGAGTGGTGGTGGTGGTGGTGGTGGTAGGGAGGACGCATATCGCGGCGTGAGGGTTGTGTGGTTGCGATGTGGCTTCCGGGGCGGAGGGTCTTTTTTCGTGATTATTCGTATGTTGCGTGCAGGAGGATGAGGCATAGGTAGGTACTTCTAGGAAGGGGGGGATGGATTGTGTGTGTGTGCCTGGTCCTGGTGGTTAGGTAGAGGGGATTCGTTTTCATGCGAACGGTTTTGAGGACGGGTGTGAAGGGAGGGCGAGGCGGGTGAGTTGCTTGAATGGGGTTGAGATGGTTGTCATTTAGCCTATTCACGTAGTATTCTGGAACTCGTTTACGAGGGGTTCTAGAAAAGTCTCGAGGTGTTGACACCTTCCGGATACATGTGGAAGGATCTGAGTTGGTGGGTTGAAGCACGGCACGGTTTGATGACAAGTCAAATGTCCTGAGAAAGACGCCCGCGCTGGAGGAACGGGCAGTTGCGGTCTGCAGGCAAGCAACGCACAGAATGAAACCCTCATTCATCCTCTTGTGCTTGGATGGTCAGCCACCGGGAAGCAACAGCTGCTTTGGCTCTGCGGTTCTATTCCTCATTGGCGTTAGGTTGGCAACTTGAGGGTGTCTCAGCTCCTGGTGGCGGCAACGACCTGAGGCAACGAACAAGCAGCATACGAAGTAACTACCGTGCTGTCCAGCCATCGAGTCCATCTTTCAACCACCAGGCAACGACGCCAATAGTCCCGTGTCTTGAACTCTAAGAAGCTCTAGATTTTCGGGAGTATCGAAGCAGCTTGACGCAATGATCTCCCGTTTCCTGACTCGGGTCAATATACGCCGACAGAGGGGGGAAAGAGGACGAGGTGGATTATTAGTAGTGTGCTTCATACCATGGAGCTATCATTGGCGTCCTGGCTTTAGGGATGGTAGGTTATTTCTGCTCCGAAGACATGCCCCGAGTCAGTCAGTTGAGGTTTGATGCGGCGAAGGGCACATTGATTCTAGAGCTCACGTGGCGAGTTGCCTCTTCCTGTCAGGCTGGTTAGATGGGAAGATGGATGGGTCTAGAAGGTTGATGGCTTTCTTTCTGAAGCTGGCTGTTGTTGATGCGCGTGTTGAGCTATGCACCAGTTACTACTTACTTACTGTATGAAGCCGAGGCTCATCCCTTAGCTTTAGATCTAGAACATCGAGAGCGGCGAGCTCTATCGCCAAGACATCTGTTTTTTGCTTATTGTTATTTTTATTTCTTTTTTTTTCTGTTTTTCACACTCGGTCCTATCCCTTAAGTGACGATCCCTTTTCAGTAGTTGGTTATCCCCCCAGCCCGCGCATTCCCGTCTCACACCCTCGTCAGCCACAATTCCCTCGTCCAGGTTCGCACGTTCGTTCGCATAAACCTGCCTCCGCATCACGATGCATACACATCCACGCGTTCGTCCGCAGAAGAACGAGCAGGAAAAATAACGTGTTTCTTTTTTTTTTTTCTTCTTCTTCTTTTGCGAGCCCCTCCCTTTCCATCTCGTGACACATCACATTGCCCGCTTGCATTATTTTTTTTATTTTTTGAATTTCATGATCGACGAGGGTGTGATACCAAAACACACACACGCACACAGCCTTTCTGCACCCCGGATTTTCCCCGCATCTGTGGCCGTGTGGGGAGTGGAGCCTGTATGCCCGGCGATGGACGGGTTATTATGTGTGTTCTTTTGATGTCTTCGTCAGAGGCTTGCGACGGGCTTGGGTTCGGTCTTCCGCGTCTGGATGTGAGATGTGAGGAATTGTAGGACTTTTGGTTCCGGGGGCCGGAATTGTCGGTGGGCGGTTTCCCGGGCTCACGGGATAGGGGAGTGACGGGCAAGCTCTAGTTCTGGGCGGTGCTACTCTTTCAAGAAGTGATAGACAGCGCCGGAAGGATTCGTTTCTTTCCGAGAAGGCATCAGCTAGCTTGTCTTTGTTCATTACTGCATTCTCAAATGCGAACAGAAGCTTCTACGTAGTTCCACCAACTGGCGGAGAATCTTCCCAATAGTTTACACCGCTGGAGCAACTGGTCTCGATACTAGCGGCGGAGACGAGAGGGGAAACAGTTATCTTCATCCCGATCAAACCCGAGAGAGTGAGGACAAACCTGTTATCCCTTGGATCTAGATTTATATCAAGTTGACACGTCGAGCAAAAAAGTGCATCGCTGAGCCAAGTTGTCTAAGACGTGCTTATGCACACTTGGGGAGGGGAGGGGGGTTGTTCAGTGGAGCGCAGCGGGAGCCAAGGAAATATGGCCGAGTCGCGGATAGCTGACGATGCCTTGTCTCAAAGAGTCTTTGTTGTCGGGGGGTCGGTCGTTAGACTCGATTCAAGCTGTGCTATGTAGGTACGATGTAAGACGGGTGAGATCTATCTATCCATCTTGTCCCCCTGGTTGTGAGATACGCGAGCCGTCCGTGGAGGTGGTTTTGAAATCTGCTTGTTTTCCTACCTCGAAACACACGACGTCGGGCTGTGACGATGAACAAGGCGGCAACATCCCTGACATGCCCAACGAACCTGTGGGTCGAGTTCTCTGTGTCAAAACAACCCCGTCGGATCTCTCCTAAGAACAGCATGGATAGAAAGTGAATGGAGCAATCCATCACGCCCAAAGATGCAACTACTTTAGGTCGCTGGACGGGGACCCGAGATCAAGGCAAAAGTCGGTGGGAGATACTCCGTGGATGCAAGGTCCACGGGTCAGCAGTAGCAACAACAGCAGCGCGAGTGTGTGTGGTGTGCGTGTCTGATGGGCTAGTTTTGTCCAGGATCAATTGTTGGCAATAGATCCCGTGGATGGTTAGAGGGGGGCAAGCCAAGGGTTGGTTTGAGTTCAGGTGATTGGTTGTGGCGAGGGGGGCGGAATGACGCTATGCAGGATTTTTAAAGCAGCGGACCACCCTTGTTGAGGGTTGGATCGAGAGGCGAGGGAGACGGAGGCAGCTGGAGGGAGAGAAAAAAAAAAAAAGAACCAGCGTTGAAATGACCCGACTCTGTTCCGTGGGAATACTAGGTAGCTTGATGTCCCCCGCGATGGGCCCCTTTTTAGGTTAGGTACGCTCTCATCGCGAAATACGAAGTAACAAACCCGAGTTGGCACGAGCATCCGTCCGTTCACTCGCTACCAGGCGGACGTCGAATGTACCTAGGTCGGTATGTGTGTAGGTATGTATGTACGAAGTACGGATAGTGGCCCTTCTCTCATCAACGCCCACCAGAGATCGTTCTAGACTTTTTCTTTTATTTTTCTCGACCATTGTCCTTCTTACAGACTCTCTCTCTCTCTTCTTTTTTTCTTCTTTTTAATAACTCATTTCCTTTTCGTGGGTTGGAACGCCACCTCATTTGTCACGCTGAGGGTACGTAATGGGTCCTCATCCTCCCTCGGCCCCCCTTTTTTCTTCTTCAGTTCCGGTTGCACCCAGCATCACCCCTCGTGGCTTGGCTGCGAGGGAGAAGTTGGTCACGACTAGGCCGGAATGAGCAATGAATCGTCGGTAAAAGGGACCTAGCGGAGAACTTTCCAGGTTGTATCGCGTCCGCGTGCTCCAGCACACCTCGGGGTTCTCGGGGGGGCGCTGTTTGGCCTGTTATACGCAACGAAGTATTAGGTACTGCTAGTTCGCTGCGACGTTGGAAAAGTGTCCGAGAGCACGAGGCGAGACGAAAGGGAACTCGGCGAGTCAACCACCCGGCTTGGGTAATAGGGACAGGACAGAATAGGGAGAGGATCGGCGAATCGGGGGGCGTTATGGACCACACACCATTTGTTTTTGACCTTGCCTGCTTGCCTCTGCTATGCACCCCGTACTATTTGTTCCTCTTTCTCAGGGGGAGGAAGCCCGCTGGAGGAGGAGGAGAGGGGGGGGGGATGATGGACTATAGGATGAGAAGCCAAGTCGCAGGTATTGAGCTCAGCTTCTTCCGTACGGCAGGCAACCCAGCAAGTACCTTTTTTGGTACTTTGTACTTTTTATATAGGCACCCGTCAACTTGCTCAAATCCCTGGGTGCCGTGTCATTTTCCCATTCGAGGACCTCATTCATCCCTGGCTCGTCTGTCCGTCGCCTTGACTTCGGGCGCTGCTCTGGGGCCAGGACTTTTACTCCGTGCCTACCTAAGCACGCTACTCCCTACCAAGCAGGCCTAAGCTGACCTAGTACCCGAATAGATTAGCGGGGTGCGGGGAAGTGAAACCCCTCGGAAAAGCGGAGAATCTTAACCCCAGCGGCCACAGTCACTGGAGTCTCTGGCTGGGGCACAGGCAGAACCCAGCAGAAACCCAGAACCCTCGCGGGGCTGGCGGCAAATCTCATCTCCCTTCCCATCCCCATCCTTTCGCTCAAATCCGCATCCCCAAAGCATTCGTCGCCAATTCAGACAATCCCGCTTCCACGTTGCCTCCGAATCCGAATCGATCCGATTTACCAAAAGGGCATCGAGACGTCGCTCTGCCCTTCGACGCGACGCTGCCCTGCGCAGCAATCCCTTAATTATTTTCATCCATCGTCGCCAATCTCGGCCACCCCCGTCGTCGCCCGCCACACACACACGCTCACTCGCTGTTAGCTCAGCCAGCCAGCATGAGACGTCAGAACCGTTCCTGCGACCAGTGCCGCAAGGCCAAGCGTGCATGCGATGCGCCCTCCCTCTGGGACATCCAGCGAAACCCCGAGAGGATTCGCAACGGAGCTGATGGCTCCAACGGCGTTTCCCTCGCCGAAGAGCATCTCGGTGAGTTTTTGTCGTCGTCGTCCAGTTCCCACTGTCGCGCCTTTTCCCGAGTCGCCACTAACCGAGGACCCAATAAACCCTCAACAGAAGAGATAGATTCCAGAGCCCTGCGATGCTCCTACTGTCTTCGCACGCGAAAACAATGCACATTTCACTGGGTGAGGGCCCAGCTTCAGACCGGTCCTGCCAACGGCGACGTCGCGGCACAGAATGGTGGAAATGCCCGTCGCGCTCCGGACCCTTCGAGGACCAAGGCCAAGCGCCAGCGTGCGCGTCCTCAACCAGGCCCGTCACCAACTCAGGCCCCTCTACCACAGAGCCTCGACGTCAATGCTACCGCCTTGTTAGACATGCTACAGGCGCCTCCGACGACACACGACTTGACCTGCTGGGGCCCCATGGAGACCGGCTTCGCCAACTTCTCCGGTTTCCCGAACACAACCTTTGACTCGATCCCGGTTACCAACGTCTTCGACTCAACCGCCTTTGATGCAAGCCTCCACAACACCGTTCTCAACAGTCTTGATCCACATGCAGCCCCGACGCACCCAGCGCCTCCTCCCATGGACATCCAGCCCACAACTGAGCTCTCGAATCATGGACTGCATCAGCCTCAGCAGACTCGGCAACGATCGATAACTGAGGAGGAAAACGGCGAAAACGGATGGCCTCTCTTCCAGACTCACTCTGTCGGCAGCGACGTTCCTTTCCAGCCATCTCCGTCGGTTTCGAATTCGTACGAGAGTGACGGATCTTCACGCTCGCTTAGCGTGCGCCATTATCCCGAGAGCATAGCTCGAAGTTACGGCACTTCCATTTCACCATTTTCCGTTACTCACTCAATGATGACCACCACCAACAACAGCTTAATATCAGACAACCTCATGAGGATATACCACGACGTATTGGAGCACGCCTTGTCTTGTTGGTTGTCAGAAGAGACGTGCCCGTACAAACCAGACTCGATTTCACGGCCATCAAATAACGGCGTCAGTTGGTTGGCTGATCACTTTGAGAAACTCAACGTACTTGGCCATTATGAGCCGAAACAGCAAGACAACAGGATCTACCGCCGCGTCCTCAAGCTGGACAAGACGGCCCAGGCCACCAAGCTGATCAAGCTCACAAAGTCAGATGACCGAGCCGCATCCAAAGCACTACACTTGGCCATCATGGCATTTGCCACTCAGTGGGCTCAGGGCAGCCAACGTGAGCGCGACCGATTCCCTCAGAATCTGACCAACACGTTTAGCGATGCCATGAGGTCGGAATTCGACGAAATCAACGAGGACTTTGATCGAACCCTTCAGCGGACATTCTGGGCACAGGCGAAGCGCGCTCTCCAGGACTGTTCGGACATGGAGTGTTTCAGGGTGGTTTGTGCTGACTTGATAATGGGCTTGACACAGAAGCCACATGAAGACGACGACTTTCCCGACAACAGGCGGTACAGCATGAGCAACTTTGGCGGAGAGAGTCCCCTCGGGACCCGCGAGGGCTCTATTAGCTCGCAAATCAGCGAAATCATTGCGAGCGAAGGACCTCCGGTGTTCATGGAGAGAGCTGCACGAAAAATGCATGCCCTCAAGTTCCAGTACGAGGCTCGCGAGACCGGCGTTCTCGATGCGGCCAAGAGCTCTCTGGGACTGGAAAAGGCAACCTCATCAGAGTCGCTGAGCGAGGAGGACAGGGGTACCATTGGGCTTGTCTACTGGATGACTGTCATGTTTGATACAGTGTCGTCATCTATGAATGGACGCCCCGTCGTCGTATCTGATGAGGAGTGCCACCACGACCCGAGGTACCCCGATCGCCCGGAGCACGAGGCTTACGCCATCGACTACCGACCAAGAGACTCGCGATGGTGGGCGGAGCTGTTTGTTCGAGAGAACAAGGAGGGTGTGCTCCGTTGGCCATGCTCGTTCGAGACTGCCACCAAGGGCGTTGTTGCCGCTGCTCCCGTCAAGGTTATACTATTCCGACATGTCTCGTATCTCCAGAACACGGTTAGGAGCAAGTACCGTGGCGAGCCCGTTGAAAAGGTCATCTCGAATGCCATGGCCGTGTACAAGCATTGGAACGTCAACTATGGCGCCTTCTTCCGGGACTTGGTCGACCAATACGACTCTGTCCCCTCGCACATCCAGAGCTGGTTCGTGTGCGTGGTCGCACACTTCCACTGCGCTGCTCTCCTGCTCGCCGATCTGATTGAACTCGTTGACGAGAACAATCTCGGCTTGGAGTATTCCACTTCGGTTCGACAGGCCACGCACGTGGTCACGTCGCTCAGGAGGGACAGCGCCTCCATTCTTTCCGACCTCGCCCGCGTTTCAACATGCCCTCGTGCGGGTGATGTTCCCGGCACAGGCGTATCTGATCTCCACTTTGCTGTCGTGGAGGGCTCGATCTTGACTGAGCCTTGGACCATGATACTCATACGGGCATTCACCAAGGCCGCCATCCTGCACCTCACTGAGGTTGAGGAGGCCGTGAGGCTCGACCCCGGCTCCGTGGAACTCCCGGGTCTGATGGACTTGGTGAGGAGGTGCGAGGACTGCACCAAGGCTCTCTGGTGCCTGGGCAAGAAGTCAGATATGGCACGCAACATTGCCAGTATCCTGTCTCCGGCGTTGGGTCCCTTTATGATGCCGACGGCCATGACTGTGATGCCCATCGCCGCCGCATAAGGAGGCGTTCGTTTCTTCTCTATATGTCTACGTCTATTTCCAGGAGTGATTTACGGTTCGGGGTTGTGTGCGTGTGTCTTTTTTTTCCAACTGTCTTTATATGGATTTCTCAACTACTTGCTTTGCTGTGGTGTGTTTTTATGGATGGGATCTGTTTGGGAAATGTATGGGGTTTTTTGATTGGGGTCGGGGAACAAACAAACAGCAAATGAACGGTATAATCGGCGAAACGAAACGCAAAGTATCGTCTATGTATGTATTAGCAGGGAACTATATGAGTGAAGAACATTCTTTCAGTCAGATCTTGCTGTTGTGTGTCCTAGTGGTTGTGGTGATTTGCTGTAGTGGTCTTTCTTTGTGTCTGACCGCTGCAGTGTACAGAGGTTTCCTAGGAGATGAAAGACTTTGGTAAGGGGTGTTTTAGAGACTTTCTGAACTTCTAGATCGACTTTTGTTCGGTGTGTGAAGTCTTTTGGGTTGTGAGGATGTCATCGCCAAGATTGATCTTGAAACTAGGTGTGTGTGTGTGTAAGTGTGTGTGTATCTTCCCAGCCCAACGGATCGTGATCTACCGACAGACTGGTAGAAGGTAACGGAACCTTGATGCCTGCATATGCATATGCAGGATGGAGGAAAGCTATTTACCCACTTCTACATGAGGACGGAGTAGTTGATACCGGTGTTGCTCCGCGGATTTGTTGAAACGGTCGCCGGAGTGGTGATGGGTCAAGGTGTAGGGTAGGTAGGTATTGGGTCGGGACTGCATGTTGGTAACTGGTTCGTATAGAGTTCTGAGTTGTGTATTTCGTCACGGTTTATGAAAGATCTCGTGGGGTATCTCTAGGGCTTTGGGTAGAGGACTAAGTCCTCTTCTCAACCCTGCTTGCGGGCGATGCTTCTGGAAAAGGTAGGCTGAGGATGTTGAAGAACAGGAAGGCAGTATGTCAAAGGCTACATGTTTGTTTCTCGACAACACAGACGAAAGATGCTCTACATCATAGCATAAGCATAAGATTTAGAATTATACAAGAAAGATGTTCGAGGCAGGCCTGAGGGATACCTTAAGGCTTGGGAAGAAGGGATATACAATGACCTGTCAAAAGCCTAACAACACTATATAATCCCATAACAATTTACTGCCTAAATTTGCATAAAAACCTACTTTTTTAATAATACTAAATAATCATAAGAGGTCCTTATACCTAACATCTTTATTATTTAGAAAATACCTTTGGTGAATTTTATTATTTCTCTTGAAAATAGGGATATATTTAGGTGATGCACTGGGAGGTGTTGTTAGACTTTTGACATGTTATTGTAGTCAGACTAGAGGTGCATAAAACGCTCGAGGGACTGACTGAGTTCTATGTATTCACTCAGTGATGGAACAGGAAAAGAACTATGCACAAGATCATCGAAATGGAACCTGTCTATTTTAAAAAGAGAATAGAATAGGTTTGCAGAGTTATTGCCCGTATTGAAAGCCCCCTCCACCCACATACCCAACTAGTCAACTTCTACATGTAGTATACAATATCAATCTCCTTCCCAAACCCTCTCGCCCGATTTATCAGAATCCGGGCCCCAAAAGCCCCCCTATCCCACTCAAAATCCGACTTGAACAACTCGAAGCTCGCACCTATGCGTCTGGCAAGCGCCTCTCCCTCTTGCCGTGGGACAGCCCACTCGGTTTCTTTGTCTTCTAGGTCGTTGGGGACGAAGGCTAGCACTGCAAAGGGGAATGTTTGGTGGTGAACTGGGGATGTGGGGATTGGGGACGCGGGTGGTGGTTTTGTAGATGGTTTCTTGGGCTGGGAGGATCGAGGTGGGAGGATTTTGGCTAAGAGGGTTGCGGTCTTGGGCTTGAGGCGCGAGAAGGGTAAGCAACCTCCTTCAGAATGGTTTTCTTTGTGGTTCCGTCTCAAGCGGAATCTAGAGTCTGGCAGAAGCACAACATCGCCTTCAAGTTCCTTTTCTTCACCAGGCGGTGTCGGCGGTAGGGGAATCTTGCTGCAAGCGTGGTGAAGGAAATCGACAAGTCCAGTGAAGGACTCTCGCTTGTGCACCGCATAGAAGAGCACGAAGCCCTCGCAATAGTCGAGGAACCAGTTCCATTGTGGGTAACTGCGGTGGCTAAAGGGGGAGTGCCATGAGTTGAATTCGATGCTGGGGAAGAAAGGGCGTTGTTCGCCTATTCCTTTTATTTGAGCGCGGTGGACGCGGCTGGATGGGGTTAGTGACGGGGAGAGATTTGGGGTTGTGGAGGGTGAGAGCATACTTATCGGCAGTGGGATCCCACTCGAGCCGTTGTCCTATGGAGACCTGAGATGTGGTTAGAGGACGATGTGATGACCTGAGTTCCGGGACTGTGGAGGTGCTTTGGGTGTTACTTGCAATATCGATCACGTCGTTGATAGGATGAGTCCACATCACGCCCGCTCGCGCTAGGCGTCCATTGTTAGGGGCCTGGAGATACTCTCGCAGAAACTCTGATTCTTCGGATGTTAGTGACATGGCTCGTAGTATGAATCTATCTTGGTGGTGAGTGAGTTGATGAAAGCAGGAAGGGGGAGACGATGCTGGTCATCAACTGGAAATGGCAAACGAGAAGCGACTTGAAACAGTCCCGGTTAGTCGTAGTTAAACACCCTAGTACTGTGGCTGAGCTTGTCGTATATATATTGCGTCTAAGCGCACGGTAGGATTCAAAGTGCGTCAGGTGCTCTTCTGGGCCGGGTGCCAACAAGGGAGGTAGACATGTTCATCGATGGATTGAAATCTTGGGTTTCCATGTCTATATATGTACATTATAGATTTATGTATTGATATTCAAGCTTTCTCAGTTGAAGTAAAACAGGGTTAATCTAAGGGGGGGAACTTAGGATACTGCTAGATCTATACAACATTGAAGCAGTTGCCCTAACGATTCTAGAAGCCAATTACATGTTAGACCCTATATAACAACTTGAAGAGTGAATTTCAGAGGAAAAATCTTTAGAAGCCAGTGCGCCTCGCTCGATAGCGCCGTCAACAAACAAGCGCCAGCTTGAAGCCTAGTCTGAGTTCGAAAATAGGACATCTCCCTCGCCTTTCTGGAGTGCTTCAAGGTGTTCAAAACTGAATCTGGGTGGGAACATACACCATGAACCTTGAGAGAATGGGCCGTGGAGATATCTATTCTCACTGTCTGACGTTAGGGTTGTGGTGCAGATTGTGAGGTTTGCCCGTCAACCTAGTCTCGACTACGAGCAACTCAAATTACCAGTGCTGTAGGCATATATGCCAGAAACAACGAATCTGACAGGTTTTAGGAGCACCGCGATTTCCGGGAATAACACAGAGTTGTTGCCCGGTGAATCATGAGATGGTTCCATATGGAAGCTCGAAGGCTCAAAGTTGACAATGTACTAGGGTTTCCTCTCAGAGCATGATAGGGGGCATGCGGTGTACATCTCGGCTTATCTTTGAAGGGCCAGACAGATAGCTAGCAGGCTAGAGACGATATGAACACGGAATGGGAGTAAATGGGGAAAGAGAATGATCCTCCTGAAATAAAGTTGCTGTCCCTTCGCAAAGAGGTTGGACTTTTGACCTTCAACTACCTATGAAGTTACATATTATTCCCTAAGATAGCCCTATATAACTCCAGACATGTCACCGCATTATATATCCCATGATATCAAGTTCACTGCCTGCTTTTCTTCGTCTCTAACTCTCATACTGGCACTATCTAAGTTGTGAATGTCAGTTGCATCAACTGCTCTTCGATGCGGCGACGATGGAGAACTGCCCGCCAGCACCAGCCCAGGTAAGACGCTTCCCTTTGACCTGTTTCCCCTGCAGGGGCTTTGCCACCGTTTCATCATCTTCAGTACCAAGGCCCAGCTGACCTACAGTCCCAAATCCTGTGGAGTACCCATGCCCGCTTCGATTGATGAAAATGGTATGGTCAGTACCGCAACCAACATCAACAACGTGACCAATGCCAGGCACCACCATAGGCCGGAGGCAAATACGAGGCTTCTCGTACTCGTCCCGACGAATAATGGCTGGATCCTCAAGCTGCTTGGTTGTGAAGTCAATCCCTAGCTGACCGCCATCCATTCGTCCCCAGACAAGGCACTGCCCGTCGGCAGTAACAGCAGCAGAGTGATGTGTGCCGCCATCGAGAGCGACGACACCCTTGCGGCAGAGATCAGGGATTTTCATCGGATGTGGCAAAATGGCCGAGTCACTACCAGCCGCCTTTGCGTATCCAGCTTCACCAAAACTGTTGAGACCCCAAGCCCATACATTGTCCCTCCGATCAATGGCGAAGGAATGGTACTCCCCCGACGCGATATATTTGATGGGACTCGGACAAATTCTCACTTCGCGGGGGACCAGAGTTTCTTGGTGTCGTCCAAAGGGTCGACTGCCAAGTTGGTTCTGTTCGTAGGAGCCCCAGCCCCAGACGCGACCTGCCTTATCGAGGGCCAGGGCATGGTTGGCTCCGCAACTGATTTGAGTAATGTCCTGGAGCTTGGGAATGAGTACAGGCGTTCGCTGGTTTTGGATGATATTCTGATTTGGGTCGTAGCAGAAGCGTTTCTTCCCTGCCGGATTCTGTCGCGTGTGTGAGCGAGGCCGAACAACTGGGGGCAAGGTTGGCTATTCGAAGGATGGACCATGTCAACTTACACGAAATGTACCCCAGCCATAAACAAATCCGGTCTTGGTGAGAACAAAACTGCAGCTATCACCGGCAGCCACTTGGGCGAACTTGGTGCCGATTGGGAACGAGTCTTGGGCGACCTCCTTCGGTGTTGATTCATGGGGATTGAGAGAATCGTCTTCATCGTCTGACTCTGCATCCATGTCCCGAACGCCGCCTTCCCAGCTTGTATCTCTCCCTAGGGCGCCTTCATCGTTCACGCCCCAGGTAAGGATTTTGTTATCGGCGGTGAGGGCAATAGTATGCATGCCACCACAAGAAAGCTGGACGACGTGGAACTTGGTCGGGTCGCTTGGGTCGAGGTCCATATTCATGCGTGGAAATAGAGCCGCCTTCCTTTTGACCCCAAGACCCAGCTCGCCACACTCGCCGCTGCCAAAGGCGAGGACGGTGAGAACGTCTGTCGGGGCCTGGTTGAGCGTTGGAACAGAATCATAACCGTCGACATCTTTGCTGCTCTTTGGGTGTGGTTTCGTGGGTTGGGGCTTCGCGATGGGCTTTGTCTTCTTTGCTGGCCGGCTAGATTCTGCTGCACTGCCGTCATCTGCCGGGGATTGTTTGCGCTTCGCCGACCTCGTTACGGCAGAGGCTAATCGTGGGCCGTCGGTCGTGGCATGATTGGTAGAAACTGTGATTCGGGCGACATTGGTTAGATTGGAGTTGGAGTGAGAAGGAAGACGACCGGGCGCGAACCTCTTTTCAGGGTTCAGTGACCTTGCCTTTGGAGGGCTTTGCGCTGGTCTTCGCTTGGCGAGTCTTTATAGGAGCCTGGGCTGTCTGACCCTTCGTGGATTTCTTCCTTGGAGCCATAGAAGGTAGTTGGGAGGCAGAAGCTAGCGATCAGGTGAATAGTGAGAGAACCACGCGTTCGTGTCGGCCGTTTGCGTAGAGTGATGATAGTCAAGATAGTTGACTATTCTTCCGTGACTCAAGGCATTGCAATTCCGGAATAGGATGAAAGCACGATGCTCATTGACTGACCCAAGAGCTGTCGTCAGGAAGGCCACGACGCGGGTGCTGATGGCCGAGTGAAGTCGTGTTGGTTGTTGTTTTTCCATTTCCCGCGTCAGCTCGACGCATGCCGGTTACATGCATAATGCCGGGGTTAATGCTTATAAAATGCCAATCAATATCTCTGATTGTTGGTTGTGGCACCCACATTGTAATACGACCAATTTGGCGGTAAGCCTCCCACAGGCTCAGCCTCGAAAATGGGATATTGCTGCTCATGTGCAGTTGTTTGTTGGCTAGGACACACCGTTTGTTTACCTAGGTCAGCTAGGATAATGACGTCTGAGGGCTATCCACATAGTGAACGTGTTGAAGGCCTGCGATGTGGAGTTTGGCCAAGTCGGCCAAACTGGAGCTCATGAGGCCCTCCAGTCGTCGACAAGGGCCAGAGAAAGGGTGCCTAGGACTTTCCGCCAGTATCATGTGTCGTCATTGGGAGGCCGGCCATACCTGGCTTGGAGCCGAGCACCGCCTTTTTACAGATTGAAGTCGCTCAAGTGACTCTTGCGGCGCGTAAAAATGAGATTCGCGAGGGACCGGAGCAGCGGCAAGACAAAGGCTTCTGAATACTTAAAGGGAGAGCCTCTCTCTTCCCTCCAGATTCTCGACAGCAGCTTTGCAACAGCATCGTCCTTTCTCACTCGCAACTCTTCAAAGTTGCCCTAATTTTCCTCATTTCCTTATACAACACAAGCTCTGGCCTACTACCACCACGCACGATGGCTGCTACCTCGATTTTCAATGTTCAGAACGTCCCTGGCCTCCTCGCTGCCCCAACCGTTGCTGACTTGAGAGACTCATCCGTCGCGTAAGCTATTTCACGGGCTCTCCTAAATCAATGCTAATGAGATAATTCAGGTACAATGGTCTCCCTCACGTCGAGTCTCAGTCGGACATTCCATCCGAGCACCTGGCGGCTCTTATTGCGTTGCTCCACCGCTACAGCCTGGCGGAGACATTTGGTTTCCATTTGATTCATCGGCATGATGAGATCGGTTGCGGCATGATCAGAGTCCAATCAAGTCTCAAGTCCAGGACTGGTATCTGGACCAAACCTGTCGCCATTGAAGATATTGATCTTCCCAGTGTTCATGGCAGCCTTTTCATGCTTCGACCTGACGGCCGTTTCACTGCCTACGAGTATCGCGAAGGTCAACCCAAGCCCTCTCTCTCAGCCGCCAATGTCGCGTTCTTCCAAGACCTATCCGAGTACATCCTGAAGCATGGGCTCTATGAGCTCGTGGCTCTTGAAGTGCTTGGCGAAGGACAGCGGAACAGCCAGGGCTGGGCTGAATACGAGCTAGAAGATGGTAGCACTGTCGTACTGTCTAAGCTAGACATCAACCCCGGTGTTCTCGTTCGTGCTACCGGGTGGACCGGGAACGGCAGCTGCGGTCTTGCCGATGGTGACCCGCAGCCAGGAACTCATTACGAGAAGACGACGGCGAAGACTCACAGGGTCTTTGTACACAAGAAAGACATCAAGAGTGAGGAAGGACTGATGGGTGCGCTGAGGGCGGCGAACGTGCTCAAGCCATGAACACCCCAAGGTAGCTCGTTTACCGAACCGTTACTGGATGACCTAGATTGAGATTATTCATTCACATGCCGAAGCAAGCATCAATTACCGAACTGTTTCGCGAGGTTCTTCTGGGGATGTCGGATGTACTGCTTTGTTAAGTGAAAGCCAAAGGGCTTGAGTTGTGTTTGGTTTATGTTTCATTATTGTCATTCTGTTTACTTTTCAGTTGATACTGGAGGAGCCAGTCCCAAAGAGAAGCCACAGATAGGAAGTCATGTTTTGTATCACAGCCTCGTCATTGTTTTCTATCTACGATAGTCATTTTTCTCTAGGTAGTTCACATAATCATTAAGCCGTAAACCTCACTGCTACACCTTTTAGAAAGTGAAGAAGATTCTTGGATGAGGTTACCACCGATTGCTCGACCCTGAAAATGTCGGCAACACGTAGAGGAACCGCGGTATAGGTGAATATGAGAATAATAAGTAGGGGCTCTCACGGTAAGACGATTGGCCCTACTATCCCCCCAAAGCGGGTTTTTGTGTGACATGATGTGTTCTTTGGGCCAGTATTTGGGTCGAGGCTGACCAGCCCCAGTCATGGAGCCGGATGTCTTGGAGTGATGGAAGTCTCGCAACGGAGTCGTTGTTCAAGTACCTACCGCTGTGGCGGTGGACCCCTGACTAAATACAGTGGAGAAGGTTCCAGGCAGAACTGCTGAGTAACTCGCGGTGTTGGTTCCCTGCCTGTCAGGTCCAGCTCTCCCACTCTCTGCCCACCTCGAATAGCCAGCATCTTTCTCGTTTCAGTGCCCTTTAGCCAACCTCTCGTCGCAATGGCGGTCGCTCTTTACTCCGCTGAAGACGTGATAAACGATTTTTTTGTCGCCCACTCGCCCGTGACAAGACAACAATGCGATGAGTACGCCGTCTCGCTCGCTGGTGGACTTGTGAAACCGGTGGCTATCCAGGGCTCCTTCAGCTATACGCTTGTGGCAGAGGACCAGCCAAGAATTATTCAGTTTCGATCGAAAGGTTCAGACTTGGATCGAGACGTCTTGGGTAGAGCCAAGAGAGCCCATGAGCATTTGGTTCCGTCGTGGACCTTTCACGGACTGTTTTGTGAGCAGCTCCCCGTGTATGAAATGGAACTGGCCTCGGGACTTCCATACGTTCGTATGAAGCACCTCGACCTCTCCTCCGATACAAAGCCGCAGCAGTATACAACTGTGGCCGACTTTGCAAGGTTTGTTTGAATCTACCGCTCTCCGGACTTTGCTAATGCCGAGCTCAGGTTCTTTGCAGAATCGTGGCAGGGAAAACAAGACCTGGAACCAGGCACACTTGAAGCCTTGGGTAATGACTACCAGTCCCGGTTCGAACTGTTGTCCAATTACCTCCCCAACCGCTTCCAAGAGAACCTCCGCATGGTCCGCGAAGGCCTATCACTATTGTTTGACAAGGCATACCCGCTGTGCCTCAACCACGGCGATCTCAATGGGCTCAACATCTTTGTTGACCCTGAGACAGGGCACATTACTGGAATTATCGACTGGGCGGAGGCCAAAGTGTCTCCTTTTGGGTTGTCTTTTTGGGGGCTAGAGAACTTCTTGGGTTTCATGGATGGTCGGGGGTGGCATTACTATACCAATGCTGAGTCGCTCCGGAGCCATTTCTGGAAGACGTTTGACCTTGAGGTTGGGGAGTTATCAGCTGAGAACAAACGTGGGATTCAAGTTGCTAGAATGGCGGGCTTATTTCTTCAGCATGGGTTCAACTGGGCGACTGGGGGTGAGGAGCCTGAAGAGGAGGATAGCATCTCGTTCAAGTATCTTGATGCTTTCTGTGGGAGAAGTAGCCAGCTACCTTGAGATATCAGTTAAGGATATGGCTTGGAGGAACTTTGAGTAGATGATGACATTAGGGTTCTAATACTAATATGCTGCTTGGATCTACCTCATGAGAGAGATATAAAACCGATCGAAAAGACTGTGATGTCCCGGTTAGCTGAAGTCCCTAGCGACATTGGATGAGTGAGTGCTAGAGGGCTTGGAATCACGCCCCTCAGCCAGTAGTTATCCGCTTTCGCATCAGGTGTTTTTCCGGTACTGCTTAAGTACAAATCCCAGATCTACTTGGCGCCCATGTTTGCACTCTCATCAACTACATGATCCATCTCCCAGCCCGACAAGCGTGGACTTACGAATAAGCATGGAACCATCGGTATCAGATCAAAAACCCGAAGGAAGTGGCGATCAGCTACTCAAGGTCACCCCGGGCCGACTTCATGAAGTGGTCGCATCTTGGACAATGCTACCGGTTCAGCTTCAAGGTGAGGACCGTCTCGCGGACTTTGATCTCAGCACCATATCCCACGTCATTTTGCAGTTAGTATTTCCCCGATTCGGCGACTCTCTTTTGGAAAGTAGAGAATAAGTGTTGAATGCTCAGAATTTCGCTCGCGCGCCAGGAGCAAATCTTTGCTTCCATTGGCATTCAGTACGACACCTCTTTCCCACATATTTTCTGGTTGTTTCTTGGAAAGATGATGTCGAGGGCCCTTTTTCAACAAGATTCCTGCCTTGAAGTTATGAACTACATTCCTGTCCGAAAGATTGAATTCGTTGGTTTCAAGAACACGGATCGATTGGTTGAGAAGAGCCAAACTACGATGGTCGAGGTGAACATCTCTAGGCCGAAGCCGAGTGAGCCAATAGAGATCTTTTGGAAGCCAGCGAGAGGCTTGATGGTCCAGAAAATCCAGAAATGTAAGCGAGGTGAACCCCCGTGAATGCTCATGTCGTGTTTTTTACTAACCATTGTTTTGATAGGGATGGACTTAGAGGGCAAGACTCCTATTATCAACCCAGAGACTGGAATTTTGGAATATGTATAGTAGACGAGCGGTTTTAGATGAATCTCAAAGAATACTTCTTATATGATGCTCAGACAGTTGTTGCTGAAGTCCAACGAGCACATCAAACCGGTGCTAGCGAGCAGTATAGGATCTTTCCACAAGCAACGTAAGTCGCCAATGAGAAGGCCTCACTTGGACAGTTCCCCTTTCGATCTATGTGCAGTGATTAGCAATCTAAAATTTCATGGAGACTATCTCTTGATATATTTGTTTGCTTAGTTTCATCGATTGAGGTATAGGTTGGATCGAGTTGTCCTGGGAGCAGACATTGATGCTCAGAGCCTCCACCTTCTTTGAGCATGACTCCTAGCTTTAATCAAGGCATTTTATTTCTTCGCGGTTATTAGTATTCATAAACTTAAATAATCCGACAAGATAACAAGCAGCCAGTTAGTTGCCTCGTGATTCTAGGTGTTGAGGTTGATATCTCGAAGGCTATTTATGTCAACAATTTGCTGATGGTTAGGCACCGTTTTTCCCCCTTTCCAAGTGACAATATGCTGTACTTAACTACCCCACAGCCCCTGTCCGTAAATCACCCTTGGTTCGGGCTTTCGGGCCCCCGGGCCCCCGGGCCCTCGGGTCCAAGCAAGCAACCCACCCTGAGAAATCAGTGTCGACCGAATCGGCATCCAATCCGATGTGCTGCTTGGACACAAACGTCGTATTGATATTGAAAGAATTTTCTCCGAGGCGAGATAGAGTCGGGAATCTTATGAGGCTAGGCTGATCTAGCAATAAAGTAGCTTAAATATCCATCAAATCCCGTCCTTGCTTGGAACAAGCGTCTACCGACATCTCACAGCCAACACGTTGACTCCTAATTGCCACTATGTTTCTTTCTAAACTACCCAGTCTCACTTTATCTATTCTTCTTAACAGAGCCCTGGCACAGGCTTTGTCAGATCGATGTAATCCAGGCACCTTCACATTCCCAGATATTCTGGGCATGGAACATAAGTTGACGACGGCGTCAACGGTGGAAGGCTTCACTGGCTATACTAAATGGAAACTAGAAACAACTGAGATTGGCCAAGAAGGAGTCACCTTCTGTAACGTCACAGTATCATACACTCATCCAGGTGACCAAGATGTCGTCCAAGTTCACGTGTGGCTGCCCCTTTCTGGCTACAACAACCGATTCGTCGGTATTGGAGGCGGTGGCTGGATTAATGGAGAGATTGGCGACGATTCAATGTCAGCACTCACATACAAAGGCTACGTAACGGCAGCCAGTGACGGTGGCTATACGCATGACGCCTTCTCAACGGCCGACGCTTGGCTTATGCCAAACCCCGGAAACGTCAACAAAACACTCCTCACCAACTTTGCGAACCGCGCAACGCACGAGTTGGCTACCATCGGCAAACATCTTGCTCGAGACTACTATGATGAGTTTCCAGCCTTTTCATATTGGTCTGGATGCTCCACTGGTGGCCGGCAAGGCATTACAAGTGCGTTATTATACCCAGAAGATTATGACGGCGTCTTGACTAGCTGTCCGGCCCTCGAATTCCCATCGCTTTTGGTGTCAATGTTCTGGCCGCAGTTTGTCATGAACCAGCTGGAAACGTACCCGGATGCCTGTCAATTTGAGGCCCTGAGCCGCTGCCATTGAAGAATGCGATGAACTTGATGGAGTGAAAGATGGCATCATTGCCCGAGATGATCTTTGTAACTTCGACCCCAGTCTTGTCGCCGGAAAAGTCTTTGACGCGAACGGAATCCAATGCACGGTTTCCAAAGAATCAACCAAGATCTTCAAGGCCATGTTGGAAGGGCCCAAAGATCCAGAAGGGAAAAGCCTTTTCCCTGGGTCAACACCAGGCACCGCGGCAACAGGTTTGATGGCACTCGGTAACACTCTTTGTCAAGATGGCAAGTGCAGTGCGGGACTGCCATTTACATTAGCAACCGACTGTATCCGACTGCTTCTCGAGAAAGACCCGTCCTTTGACGTCAAGAGTCTCTCGCATGAGAAATTCTCGCGGCTCTTCCACCAGTCCCAGCGCGAATACAACGGAATGTTTGGGGCCAATGACCCAGACCTTCAGTGGTTCCGTCGGGGTGGGAAGAAAATGATCACATGGCATGGGATCAACGACGAAGCCGTGACTATTAATGCTATGAGGAGGTTCTACGATACTGTGAGCGCGCTGGACAAGAGCCGAGGCGTTGACACCAAGTCTTACTACCGCTTTTTCGAGATTCCTGGAGGAACGCACTGTTCGGTGCTGAAGGGCGTCGGATACCCTCTGCACGCCCTCGACGCCCTGAGACTTTGGGTAGAGGATGGAGTTACACCGGAAACGCTTCAAACCACACTGCTCGGTCAGATCCACGACGATGGCAAAGAACAGCAGCGACTTCTTTGCCCATATCCACTCACGGGGGCTCAGAGGGCCGGCAAGTTTACTTGTGTCAAACGCGAAGACCAGTTTTATAGGGATGAGTTGTAAATGGGAGAAAGAAAAGAAGACTTCTTTTTGACCGAATTTCAGTAAATTCGAGACTTGCTGTCTAGCTCAACGACGGCCAGAACTACAGTAACACCTATGCGAGGCCAGGCAAAACAAAATCCCGATTCTCATTAGCAATATGTCGTTGGATGATTGACATGATACGCCTCTGCTTTACTTGAGGACAAGCTTTACGTCTCGGAAATCTACTAGGAGGATGTTGGGAACCACAGGTTGAGCAACAGTAGAGCAGATAGATCTTGTCGCTAGCGGGCGAGACGGGGACCAACGCGCCCTGAAATCATGTGAAATCGACCGTTCTCTTCTTCCTGGACAATAAAAAACCGCTTGCTACCATTGCCAGAGACAAGTTTGTGCCTAGATAATAGATGGAATAATCGTCTTCCCCGAGTGCCTGCTCGGCGTTCTACCTCTGGAGGGCGAAATAATACCCCAAAAACAAAGAGATAAAAAGATACAACGAATATGCCCTCAAAACCTCGCACGCCCCGAACCATCAGTTATGCCTTGTTGTGCGTAACACTATTATTTTTCCTGAATCGTTGCCTCCCTACAGCATCATCATAGCACCGCCGACCACAGCAGCGGCACCAACCACGTAGGCGTTCTTCGTGGCCATGGCGGCGGCGGCATTCGTGGGCGTACTAGTCTCGGCAGGTTGATCATCATTCTTGGAGTTGGTGGCATCCTTGGCATTGGTGGCAGTTGCAGCAGGTGTAGACGAGGTTCTCGCGGGTGTGGAGGCAGCCGTGGTTTCTGTCTTTTCGAAACCAGCAGTGATTGTGATGGGGACGTTGAAGCTCGCAAAGCTTTCAAACACGACATCATAGTAGCTGGTGACTTCCTTGCCCTTCACCTTCCCGTTCCGCCAGATTTCACAGGCAACAACGGGATAACTGGCGGTAAATTCGCATTGGAGTTTCTCCGTTCTTCTCGGGGTAAGTATTACATGCCGGGACAGATGGACGGGAAGAGTTTCTGTGACTTACACGTCGACCATGCTGCTGAGGACTGTGCCATCATACGCTATGGTGTACTCTAGAGACGACGGACCGTACGTAATGGTTTGATCGTCAAGCACGGTGCACCCCGACGCAGAGTCGTCCGCGCAGTGAAGAGCTAGCGTTGTCATGTCGGCGTCGACGCCCAAGATGGAACCTTGCACAGACGGTTTCGGAGAGGTGCGGCCAGGCATCCAGACGCTGATGGTGACCGGGCCCTGAGAAGACGCTGCAGCGGCGCCGGCACCAGCGAGAGCGATCAAGGCAAATGAGCGAACCATGGTTAATGATTGATGTGTTGTTGGTTTCGGAAGCGGGATGGCTGAATGCGAATATATGGCGTGAGAAGAAAGTAGAAAGAAATAATGTTAGAAAAAATGACGAAGAAGTAAAGGCTCTTGCGGTAGAATGAATGGCGAAGAACAAGAACGAACTTGGCAACGGGAAGGGAAGGGTGGCGTTGAAGAGAGCTGGGTAGGGTATTTAAATCAAGGCGTTCGACTGTTGGATTCGAAACTTGCAAGGAACCCTTGCTCAGCCTTGCACGACCTAAACAATTGACCCAGGCGTCACTTGATACCAAATACAACTGGAGAGAACCTGGCGAGTCTCAATCTGGAAAGGATCCAAGGCCTAGGTCCGGAGTACCCGGTAGGGGTGTTGGTTGGGACGTTTACATTTGAAACATGGAGGATCGCTGGGTGGAGTGACCTGTGGGTGCTTGTAATTGCTCAGTGCCGTCACAGGCGCGTCTCTACTCCGTTCATCTGGGATAATTTTAAACCCTAGTACCTATCTATCCTAATCCGCGCTATCAAGTGGTCAAAGCCTCAGTCTCTTCCGTTCTAGCCGGCCGTCTGATTGCTGTTGGTGCCTGTCTGAACTAACATAGCGAGCCTAGTACGAAAGTGAGAAAATGTGCGGATATTGAATTGCAGCTGAATGCGATGTAAGTCGGGTTGAAACTACCCCAGGCCCTAGGATTTTGTATCACAGCCCTTGTTGCTAGCCGCTTCCCATGCAGCTTGCCATTCTTCTAGGAACTGCTGCACATCTTTTTTCTTCTTTTCGCATCTCTTAGCTTCTAGATTCACATCCGACATGACTGAGTTGAGAGTAGCGAGTCTCTCAGTGAAAGTTGGTTGGCTCGAGAGATAGTTGACGAGCATCACGGACATTTCCCTTTCACAAGTAATATCAATTATCTAGTTTCAATGCTGACTTATCTCCCGCTGATTGACTTACTCGTTGTTGCTCTCTGTTTGGTGGTGAGAAGACATGCTGAACTTTGGGGCTCTAGAGTGTTGAGGGCCGAGCGACTTTGGGCGAAGGAAGAGAAAGCCAGGACAGGGCGAATTTCTCTGTGATGGGATGGGTGATTGCGTATTGGTTTGTCGAGCACATTATTGAGTGGGTTATTCATGGCTTCTTATAATCATACCTCTTGTCAAAGGCCGTTGGCAAACCATGAGCGGTCATAGTCCAAACCGCACCTACACAGTCGTGTTGAGCAAGCGCGCAACGGCACAGTTCAAATCAACACACACATGAGACATGGAAATGCGCTGATGAGAATTGGGCTCTTATCACATCGGTGGTCAACGTTATGATTGGGCTAGAAAAAATGGCCCTTGCCTCTGACTGAATGGGTATCGACCAGTAAGATTGAATACCACAATGGTGGTGTTGACATGCAGTGGGCTAGGCAGCCTGATGATATCCTTGCACATTCCCACAAAAGTTTTCTTCTTCTTTCTTTGCTCGATGAAGCCTCGTTGGTACTTGGTGGGAAGAATCATCGTTTTGAACTTTCGGCCCTCGTCACTCGACAGTCTTGCTCCCTCCCGCCAAACCTTCGCCGGCTGTTGCTGAGCCTCTGCGACTGGCAACTTCAGAAGAGCTACCACTTCTGGCACGATGGCTTCCAAAAATTCGAGCTATACGGAGGATGGTAGTGCCTCGAGCGCCGCTCGTGCATTCACGTCTCCGAGCTGCACGAGTTGCAGGAGCAAGAATATCAGATGTAACTGGGACCGTTGGAAATCCTGGGATGGCGAGGATAAGTTGTCGGATATTTCCGACATGTCTTGCCAACACTGCCTCGAGGAAGGGGTTAAGTGCACTTTGGAGGGCGCCCGTCGACCGCCGAGCACTTCCCGTGCCCTCAATACGGAAGAAGATGACTTATTTGCGACTCCATCCAGCACACCGAGGTATTGGAAAAGCTCGCCACTGGCGAAAACGTACCCTCCGAGTGTTACCACTTCGTCGCTTTCTAGAGCTGCTCGGTCGTCAGTTCATTTAACTTTTGAGGACCGTCTTCTTTGGGAACTAGGCTTCGATATATACACCAAACTGCGTCCATTCGTGGATATCACGAACATTTCCAGGCTCTTGAGCGCGCTGCCCATGCTCCTTGAGGCGTTTGTGATGGATAAAGAGTATATCCCCTCTGATACCCCGTATCTTATGCAGATAAATTATATGGAAATCAACGGAGTGTAGGTATTAATGGCATTTCTAATGCTCTCACTATAATCCAAGACTGACCTAGAGTAGCGTCGATGTTTTCAGCTTCATAGGGAAGCTGTGCCTGCGCCATGCTATCAAGAAATCCCGTGGCCAGTCCCGACAAGTTGTAGCGAGGCTGGGCAATCCATCATTGGCCAGGGCCATCTCGAATACCCAAGCCAGGACGGGTACTGAGCGACTCGCAGACAAGGATGCCCAACAACACCACCCAGCCATACACTCCCCAAAGCGCACCCATTACGACTGGTTGATTGAGAGCCTAGAGCAGGAATGTTTGGTTCCAGGAGGATCCCAGAAGAAGAAGATTCGCGACCAAATCTTGTACTGGAATTCCAACTATCCGAAAAGACGATTTGAGAGTGTGACTTTCAGATTTACACTTCGAGATGTTCTCCCGCGTGCGGAATTGCCGTTATTAGACCGCGTCGTAATCACGACCGATGGGGGCCACGCAAAAGCAACAACAGTCAGGGAATACATTGCTCAACAATGGCCCTCCGGCTTGGGGCTTGTTAATGCAATCGAGAGAAAAGTGTTTGGATCCGCAGATCGCTTCTCATGTTTGTATCAGGTTCAGTAGTTGTCGACCCTCTGCTAACCACGGTATAGATAACTTGCCGCGTTCGAAAGATTTTTGGGTCCGAAGAGATAAAAGGAACGTATATGTAACAGCACGTGGGCCATCTTTTCAGATTGCCATGGACGGAGAACTGCTGGGTTGGCTTGTTTGCGCCCTCCAAGCAACCCCCCCTTTTTATTCCCCCGATCATGTCTTCACTCCCATTATCAGCAGAATAGGTGACGGCAGAAAAGCTCCATCTGAAGGCATATTACTCTATGATGACTTTGTAGGATATGTGGTAGGCCCGGAGCAAGAAGGACGCAACAAGCGCTGGGAGCTAGACCTCAGAATAACGACTCAGAAACAGCGCGCGACCATTGAAAGCGATGCAGCGTGGATATCAGCTGTGAGTGTTAATCACCGCCTCCAGTTGCCTGTCGTCTCGAATTACCCCGTCCCTGTTCAGCATAAAGAACGATCTGAACTTGCGTTTTCCTTCGAAGCACTCTGCAAGTTATTTTGGCTAGGCAACATTGATCCGGCCTACCAGACAGGCCCATCCGACGCCAATCGACCCCTGGATGTATGTTCTTTCGAGGAAGGCACGTATTACTGGCATGAGTCGCCGTACCGTCCAGCGACCACTGCGCGTTTTTCTGGCTCAGCTTCTGTTGGAGAACTGAGTGACAGGGCTTTAAGAGCTGCACGTCATGTTCTCTGTGAGCGTACATGCCGGGGGTATGTTAGCCAAGAAGGTAAGAAATACAAAACAACACACCTTTTAGCCTGCTAATCCGAGATACCTAGCGTCCAAAGAGAGTTCAATTAATGTTTGTGGTGATGTCCCGTCACCACAGTCTGAGCTTAGCATGTCTGAGAGTGCAGGGGGCTTCTCGATTTCGAGTGATTCAATCGACCTTCATGGATCACATCACGATAGTGAAGGATTCAACTTCTTTCAGAAAATAATTCGGCGCCTGGTTCTGGGTCTACACGCCGGGGTCGACGGCGATGGTGCTGCCAGCCAATCTAATGAGTCTACCACGCCTGGAGTACTTTCTGAGCCATCATCTTCTCGCCTACACTCGTACGTATCTCGAGTAAATAAACAATCGAGACAACACGAGAGTGATTCGGAAGAAGGTGAAGGTAGTAGACGGCCCCGGAAAAAAACTCATCAAGGCCAGCCCGGTTGTCGCGAGAAACCCAAGCTTCTAGCTTGCCCATTCTGGAAGTTGGACCCCAGCAAACACTGCGACTGTTTCTCAAAGAAGCTCAAAACCATCGCCTATGTCAAACAGCATCTGGCCAGGCAACACACTCCTAGTCTGTACTGCCAGGTATGCTATGCTATTTTCGAAGATGAGGCCTTGCACGACAACCATGTGAGGGACATCCGTTGCAAAAGGGACGCATCATCAAAGCTCGAGGGCATCTCGCAATTCCAGAGTAGCCAGCTTTCTAAAAAGTCAAAGGGCACGGTAGAGTCTCAATGGTACGCCGTATGGCAGCTGTTGTTCAAGGACAAACCCAGGCCCCCTTCGATCTACCTGCCATCTCACTTGCAGGATGTTGCCGTTCTGCACGAGTTCAGCCAACAAAACGGCGTTGCCATCTTATGTGATGTTATTCGGGATGATGGAAGGGTTCTACGGCCAGGCGTGTCAAACGAGGTGTTGCAGGAGACACTCCGCAGGGGGCTAGACATCATGTTTGAGCGTTTTGGCTTGGCCGAGGAGCGAGAACTACATTCTGCGCATTCTTCGCCCATCCCGGAACGAAACCGAGGAGAGTCAACTCATTCTAGACAGCAGGAGGCCTTGATGGACTCCAGTGGCATGGACGGTGGTGTGTTATTGAACCCTCCACCCTCTCACCCGTTCGAGACTGCTGAATGGGTCCGCGAGTCCCAGATGCAACTGGGTCGACAGCTCGGCTTGGATAATGATGGACTGATCGCTGCCGATTCTACTGATATCATTATTCCTGATGGGGATGGCTCCCTGGAGTTTGCGGAATGGGACTTGGAGCAGGCAGGTTACGTCGAGGTTCCCGGCGTGGGAGAGAACTTGGACGAGCTGATGCGCAGCGTGTTGGCGCAAGCGCAAGAAGGTCTAGGGGAGGGCGATAACCAAGACCAAGTTCTTTCGATAAATTAGCTTCTCTAGTAGCTTCTAGTTTTCTACAGGACGGCGCGTATCCGGAGCGGAGAACTAGCAGGAGACTTTCGATGTGGATAATGCTTAGAACTGGGCTCACCAACTATAATGGAAACCGATTTTACGCATGTTACAGAACAGACGACAGTAGAAGCTCGAAAGTTATCCTAGATGTATTTCAGAGATTACCAGCGGAACACGCCTGATACCAACTTGTTCAGAGAAGAATGCTCTTATACGTTTACATTCGCCTTATGCTGACGCATCAAGCAACCCAACTCATTGTACACACTCCACAAACCCCCTTAGCAAGTAAAACTCAAAGACAAAGATATTCTTTATTTTCGGCCACCCGAATTGGTTTAATCCCCAGGTTTCTCACGTGTTAGTTTTACATCAGGTCGAAGACTGAGAAGTTCCCAATCGAGTTGAGTGTTCCGAGAGAATCTGTCTCCCCTATTAGTATCGAGCTAGGGTCAGACAGGCCCCAGCTCATTGAACCTGGTGTGGGATGGGTTCTTGCTGACGCGGCTGACGCAGCTGAGACCGCTGCAGTATCTGACCAGGTTGGCATCAGATCTGTCGAGGACGCCCCAAACTGTCCCGTCACGGCGGCATCTTCCCAACGCTCTTCAGAGTGACAGAATGCGCTCCCCCGCCCAAGAACCCGCTCCTCGAGCTCGATAAGGCTAGTCTTGATGGCAAAGTGCCACGCACGACTTGACTCGCTAAAGAAAACGCCGTGAGAAGCTGAGGTCGCCGCAGTCGTTGACGATGGTGATGAATGGGATAGAGACCTGGCTGCCGTCGTCGGTAAGTTGAGTGCTTCGGCAGGGGACGCAATGGGTGACAAAAGCTGCCGAACGGCTGAAGCAGCGCGGCGTGCTAAGCTCCATTTCTCGGGAAAAGATTCGAGAATGTCAGCGCAGGTGGATATCTCGCTCCTTGCTACAATGGGCTCATCCAAACCGAGTCCAAGACATGCGCGCATAAAGACCATGCAGACAGGGAATAGTCTGCAGAGTGTGAGGTAGTTTAGAGGTAGCTGACGTTGGTGAAAGCGGACCGAGACAGCCTGGATGTGCTTTTGAGCCAGGGAGACGAGTTCAGAGGGCGACAGGAGCGACATAGATGGTGGGTTGAAGTGAGAAGGGTAGTAGAGAAGAAGGAGGAGGTTATAATATCGCGAGGCGAGCCAGGAGATGCGGATGTGTATGGTCGCATCGTTTAGTTCTGACGTCTGGAGGAGGCAGCCGTTGCTATACCAGTTCTCAATGGCGGTCCGGAGGTCTGAGGCTATGGAGCGGCGGTCCTCTCGCGTTAAAGAAGCCGTGGACTTGCGGTCCCGTAGATGAATTTCGTACAAGACTCTATCCTCGAGAATGCGGAGTTGGATAATGTGCCGAGCTACCTGGAGAATCGAGATGAACTCAAGACGTTGAGGAGAAGCAAACTCCGCGACTGTGATGCAGGGAAGCGGCACGTCCATGTTGATGCTGCTCAAGGCTGCAGGCATGCCAGTAGAAGCGGCGACGGTGCGGTCCAGAGTATAGATGCTCCAAAACAATCGATGGGCGCGTTCCGCGTCGGCGGGAGGTAGGCGGCCACCTGGGTTCGCTGAGTGTCTTCGTGTCAAGCCTAACCGGGTGGCCTGTCGAGCGAGGAGATCTACAATCGGGGCGGCGGGTAGACCACTGGGATCAAACAGCGAGTAAATAGCTAGGAGCAGAAGGATTTGGGCCGTATCAATGCTCTCCTGCATCATGCAGTGGCACACCAATTCCTTGTAGTTGATGTCGAAGATCGACTCTGAAGGCTCTGCCTCTGTCCGCTGCAGCGTAGTGTATCCGATGGCCATGACTAGGTAGAGGATGATGCCGTCCACGTCATCATCCGGTGGTGAAGACATGACGAGGTCCCCCATGACACTGAGAGTTGAGAGAACCCTTTCCTTGTCGACGAAGGGATAAGCGCGGTTGATGTCTCCAAAGTAGGCGTCTACATAGACACGAGCACTTCGGCGTCGTGAATTTGGTGATTGGGCATGTACTAAGTCGCCGGTTCTTTGCAACGGGGTTGCTGTTGAGTGAGATGCTTCCGCGTAAGTTTCCTGGCGTTGAGGCTGTGAGACGGTTGCTACAGAACGGCAGTTCTCTCTCCTCGTAACTTCAATCGAGTCATCTCCCGGATTAGGCGCGATAGACGTTGGTGTTGTGCACTCTCGATCTCGATCGTGATCGTCATCGTCGTCATTGTCCATGGCCTCGGCAATACCTTCATCACTGGCGGCATCTGACGGGACCGGTATCACGGCAGACGAGGACGACGGCGGTGGTGAATTTGTGTTGAGGATCTCGTCGAGGCCAGTACCTGTGGCTATCTGATCAAGAGTCATGCCATGTGGTAGTAGATTCCCCTGGCTCAGCAAGTCCTCCATCCAGGCCAATCGAACGACCAGGCTGTCTGAACTTCGAGTCTTGTTTGCCGTTGCCATGTGTCCCAGAGAACAAGAAACCTGTGCCTTTGAGCATGACGAACAGCCCGGAAGTGATCTGTTGCATTCTTTCTTGAGCCGCCTGCATCGGTCGCAAGCTCTTCTCCGCTTAGAGACATTGGGACTCGGTGTCGTTCGTGAGTTGGTCGGTTTACCATTCGAAGACGATAACCTCACTCGAAACCGATTTAGGTGCGTCTCCATGGAAGATGGTCTAGCCACGCCTTTTGGTATTGACAGTAGAAAAGAGGACAGTGATGGATGGACCCGGTAGCAGAGGATGGGATCTGCCAGGTTTATTTATCAACTCATGGGTTATCAAGAGGAGCCAGGATCGCAAAGATAAGGGGTGGAGAGAGAATCCTGCTAAATAGCTGACTCGCTACACTTATACCTATCAAGATGCACGCTAATTACCCCGCAAATTAGCGATGCCTCTAGACCTAGGATGCTAAGCTGGTCACGAGTATCTAGCGGTTTGTTCCGACTCTCAACGTCACAGAGGGTAGCATCTCGAATGAGTTGCAGACAACACATTAACATTTACTTCTGATTTTCTCACTGATCACAAAAGGTCTCTTTAGATATTTTAGAAAGCCAAAAAGATTTCTTGTAGTTACCAAGTTCTACAAAAATGGCAACTGGAAAAGTCCTCTGATCTGTAAACCACCAAACAAGAAGTGAACAACGGACACGACAACTAACTATCCCACCATATTTCTCTCCCAAGACTGACAAGCACAGAACGCACCATTACAGCCTGCTCCTCGGCTCGGGCCTAGGAAGATGTTGCGCTAGCCTTAGGCCCGGGCTTCCATCGACGAGAACAATACCAGATAGCAGTGAGAGTCACAATCTCGACGACGAAGAACATGGCGGCCATTTCGTAACCAATCTTGAAGCGTGGCGCTTCGCCACTGTTGTACGTTAAGAGGATAACCCAGGCATTCATGCTGAACCCAAAGGTCTCGACGACCCCGATGACGATAAGTCGCTGTTCTGTCGAAAAGGCGAGAATCTCGTTTATCATTGTCATGATGAGTGCTGACGCGCCCGTCTGTCCGTAGGTTAGGAACCAACCAGTCATCATGGCCACGTGGTTTTGCTCTGGATAGATGGACAGGATGATACAGCCCACCAGGGAGATGGTGGCGGCCAAGTATATGGAGGGCTCACGCCGCCCGATACCGTCAGCCAGCCATGCATAGATGAGAGTTGTAAACACTTGAAAGCCGAAGCCACCCGTGGGGATAATGTTGACCTGTTCGACTGTGTAATGGCCAGTGTCCTTGAGGTAGATTGTGAAGTAATTGTAAATGCGGACACCCAGCAGTTGAGCAGCGAAGATGATGCTGAACAGATAGACCGGCCAAGAGGTGGCGATGTCGCGGACCACAGACCAGGTCAGCTTGCCAGGCGGCCGTCGACCAACCCTCTCCATGCGTGCAATTGCCATGGCCTTCTCCTCGGGCTTGAGCCATTTCGCTCTGCTGTTGGTTGGGCTGTCTGGGACAGCAAAGAAGCCGTAAACACAGACAGGGAGACCGATGATGCCGTCAAAGATGAAAAGCCACTGCCACGCTCGTAGGCCGTGCTTGTAGTCCATTCCACTATATAGAGCGGCCTGGAGGTAGCCGGAGAACATCTGCGATACGAAAGCGCTTGAGATGAAGATGCACGCTCGCTTGCCTAGCTCTTGCGGGGTGTACCAATTGCCCAAAAGCGTCAGGATGCCCGGGTATGCAGACGCCTCAAGGAAGCCGATCATGAAGCGCAGGGCGTACAGTGTCTCGACGTTCTTGGCAGCCGCCATGGCCATGACGAGAATGCCCCAGAGGAGCTCCAGCGATGGCAGCCAGATAGACGGACGGATTTTGGTCATCATGAGCTGAGATGGCAGGTTGCCGAGGCAGTATCCGACCGTAAACATGGTTTGAAGCAGATTGTAGTCGTTGCCCTCCATACTGAGGTCTTCTTTCATCCCAGAGACATAGGCGTTGATAACCTTTGCTTGTTAGCTAGGTAATTGTCACGGTGGTAAATGGTCAAACTCACGTTGGTTTGGTCAAGATACTTGACGAAGTAAGCTACGCAGACGTACGACATGATCCACCAATCCGCCTTGTTGATGAACTTGCGTTCTTCAGGCGACTTGTCGAGCGAGTCCCAGACGATGCGGAGGATCTTGTGGCGCAAAGATCGTTTGGTCTCCCGACTATGCTCGCCTCCTTGGACTACTTCCTCATCGTGAGGTCCAGCAGCCATTGTTTCGATTTCGAGGTTTTCCTTGTCGACAGACAAGCGATGAGTAGTGGTGGTTGCCATGTTGAGGTATGTCGGTTCTGAAGGTATACCTAAGTGTAAAGTAGGTCATAGAGTCCAATTAAGGATAAAAAAACTGCGGATCCGAATCTGCGATGACTACCAAGAGGTCATCACTCAGATCAGTTTGGTCTTCCGCTCTGATGAACAAGAAAGCAGTTTCGAAGGTGGTCGAGTCTTCTCCTTTTGAAGACGCTCCAAGCTCACTCCCCTCAATAGGCTGGCTGATAAGGCCAAGCTTGATGGTTGCAAAGCACTGACGAGAACTTGAGGGGCTTGGCTTCAAGGGAGTCAGGTGGCTGTCATCCAGCTTCGAGGGGTTCAATATGGACGATCGCATCTAGATAGTCGAGGCTGGGGAGGGTTGATCCTGCGGGGGATGCCTTCGAATCAGGCAATATTCCAAAACAGCAATATGGAGAGAGAGATGTACAACGCCCGTTCCCTGCCATAATTCCCCTCTCGTTGTGACACTATCTTGAAATCCTTGATCCCTTAGATAGCGGATGTCGCCTGAGAACGTCGCTTACCCCAGATTGGATCGATGTCCGAGTCATGGCCAACCCCCTTTTGGAATCGGCGGCGGAGATGTGAATCCTTCCGGATTTAGTAGTTGTCGGACTCCGGTTCTGATTCTTACCGAAACAGGAAATTTCCGACTTCTCAGCAGATACGGTGGTTCTCAACCAACAACTCCGCAACAATGTCGGCGGCGAACATCACATCCCAGATACGATAGCGCAATTCACCATGGCAGAGATGGTATATCAACACCGCATCTGGGCCTATCTGCAAACAATAGAGGTCCATGAACAGCAGCTTTGACACTGGCTTCTCATCAACCTCTAAGGCTTGCAACTGAGAAGAAATCATCATGGCTCCCTACATCGGATCTCTGGACGACGAAGGCGCTAGTCATGCCGACATCAACATCTCCATCGACCGCGGTGGCACCTTTTGCGATGTCATCGCCGAGATAGAGGGCCGAGAGCCCCTCGTCTTCAAGCTTCTGTCGGTGAATCCGACCCGATACGCCGATGCTCCGGCAGAGGCTATTAGACGTGTCCTTGAGACCGTCCAGGGTCGGTCAATCCCTGTGGGCACCAAGTTGAACGCGTCTAGAGTCGGTATGTTTTATCCCCTAAACTCACCAGGACTGAGGTTAACGGATTTCTCCAGCATCTTGCAGAATTGGAACCACTATTGCGACGAATGCACTTCTTGAACAGAAGGGAGAGAAGTTCGCCTTCGTCGCCACCAAAGGTAAGCTCATAGACTCCTCAGTATCATCACAAACCGCTGGAGTTTTTCAACTAACACTGCTATCTGCAGGTTTCAAGGATGTCTGCGTCATCGGTGACCAGACCCGGCCGAAGCTGTTTGCACTTCAGGTAGAAAAGGCCAAGGCTCTTCACGCCAAAGTTATCGAAGTCGACGAGCGCATCACGATCGAAGATTATGACCTAAACCCCTATCCTCTGGACAAGAAGGCCGCCATCACCGATCCCGACCTCGTTCGAACCGCTAGTGGCGAGATTATTCGCGTGCTGAAAACGATCGATCCTGACAAAGTCAGGGAACAACTTTGCGCCCTCCGCGATGAGGGTTTCAACTCGCTCGCAATCTCCTTTCTACACTCGTATTTATATCCGGACCACGAGCATGCTGTAGCCGCGATTGCTCGAGAGGTTGGGTTCAAGTTCGTCTCAATTTCCAGTGAGACAAGCCCGACTATCAAGTACCTCCGACGTAGCACATCAGTCTGTTCAGAGGCATACCTGTACCCGGTGGTCCGTCGATACCTCAAGGACTTTGAGTCTGGCTTTGAGGTGCTACCCCGGCGGGTCGAGTTCATGTGCTCCGATGGTGGTCTCAAAGAGTCGACAAAGTTCAGAGGCAACGAAGCCCTCCTCAGCGGTCCCGCAGGCGGCGTGGTCGGTATCGCGAAGTCGTGCTATGATGGAGGCGATCCTCTGATCGGCTTTGACATGGGGGGAACGAGTACCGATGTCTGCCGGTTTGATGGCAAATACGACTTCCTCATGGAGTCTCACATCGCTGATCGCACCCTGAACGTCCCGATGCTTAACATCCAGACTGTCGCTGCCGGCGGTGGCTCCATCCTGTTTGCTAGGAATGGCTTGCTTGTAGTTGGCCCTGAGAGCGCAGGCGCCTTTCCAGGCCCAGCGAGTTATCGCAACGGCGGACCCCTGACCGTCACTGATGCAAACTTGTTCCTTGGAAGGCTGGATATCTCTTCCTTCCCTGCTGTCTTTGGGAAAGACGCGAAACAACCGCTGGATATGGATGTGGTCAAGGCCAAGTTCAGGGAGATTACCGATGACTTCAACAATCAGACGTCGCAGAACTTGACAGCTGAAGAGGTTGCTTCGGGATTTCTTAATGTGGCCAACGAGACAATGAGTCGTCCGATTAGAAACGCTACAGGCAAGTATTCAGTATTATCTTGGATCGAATGCCTACTAACAGTCTCCCAGAGGCAAGGGGATACGCACCCGAGAAACACAGTCTGGTCAGCTTCGGTGGAGCGGGAGGCCGTAAGTCCAAGTCGAGGATGACCTAGGAGCACGAACGAATGCTTGCTAATTGATTTGCCAGAGCACGCCTGCTCCATCGCGGAGAAACTTGGCATCAACCGAATTCTCATCCACAAGTGGTCTTCCCTCCTTTCCGCTTATGGCATCTCGCAGGCTCAACTCCAGGTGGACTCATCTGAGCCGTTCGCCGGCGAGTTTCACTTGTCCGAGCTGCCTCGCATTCGTGAGCGTATTGAGACCCTGAAGGAAACTGTCCGTAAGGAGCTCGTTGCGCAGGGTGCGAGTGACAAGTCAATCAAATATGACGAGTCCCTCAGCTTGCGGTACTTTGGCACAGACACGAACCTGGCCATCCTCCGTCCAGATAACGAGGACTACGGCGAGGCCTTTATCGCAGAGCATATGCGAGAGTTTGCCTTTGTCCTGGAGCGCAATATTGTCATTGATTCGATTCAGGTGCGCGGCACAGGGAACGCCGCGGTAACCTCCAAGAACTCTCCCCCCACGGAAGCCTTGAAGCAGACAAAGGCTAGCCCGAAGATCTGCACTCCCGCCAGGCAGCAGAGTATCTACGTTGACAGATCGTGGAAGGATGCTGGTGTCTACAGACTGGACCAGGTTGCCAAGGGCACTGTCATCGATGGCCCAGCCCTGATCATTGATGAGACCCAGACCATTCTTATAGAACCTGGGTTCAGAGCATATGTGCTTCCTGAGCACGTCGTCATCGAGAAGGTTGCCAAAGATGCTCCCGTTGCTGCAGAGCAGGAAACAGTCGACGATGTGTTTAGTCCAATCCAGCTATCAGTCTTTGCCCACCGCTTCATGTCCATCGCCGAGCAGATGGGCAACACGTTGCAGCGGACATCCATCTCTACCAGCATCAGAGAAAGACTGGATTTTTCATGCGCCATCTTCTCTCCGGATGGCAAGCTCGTCGCAAATGCGCCACATATCCCTATTCACCTCGGGAGCATGCAGATGGCTATCCAGGCCCAGCATAAGCTGTGGTTGGGCAAACTCCAAGCCGGAGATGTGCTCATGACCAACCATCCCGAATGGGGCGGCACTCATCTTCCCGATGTGACTGTCGTAACTCCGGTCTTTGTTGGTGACAAGATTGCGTTTTACACGGCCAGCCGGGGCCATCATACTGACATTGGTATGTTTCCCAATCCTTCTAGCAAGTTATGACGTTTAGAAGACTAACTGGTGACTACACAGGTGGCAAGGGAATCACATCAATGATGCCCGACTCCAAGGAACTATGGGAGGAAGGCCTGAACGTCCCTTCGATGAAGATCGTGAGCCAAGGGAAATTCCTCGAAGAGGAAGTCCGCGAAGCCTTTGACCGCGCCGGAAGTTTTCCCGGATGCAGCCCAACGCGCCGTATTCAGGATAACATATCAGACCTCAAGGCCCAGACATCGGCCAACCAGCGGGGCACCATACTCCTTCGAAGGCTCTGCGACGAGTTTTCGCTTCCGGTGGTTCATAAATACATGGCGGGCATCCAGCAAAACGCTGAAGTAGCCGTTCGTGAGTTCCTCAGGGGAGTAGCCAAAGAACACCCCAACGGTTTGAGCTCGATGGACCACTTCGACAACGGAACGGAGCTCCAGTTGAAAATTACTATCGATGGGGAAACAGGCTCGGCCTTGTTTGACTTTGACGGCACTGGCCCCCAGGGCTGGGGTAATATTAACTGCCCCATTTCGATCGCTCATTCAGCTGTGATCTATTCCCTCCGTTGTCTGATCAACCTGGATATACCACTCAACCAGGGGTGCCTGAGTCCAGTTGAGATCAGGATACCCAAGGGAACGGTCCTGAACCCACAGCCTTCCGTGGCTATCTGCGGCAGCACGCTTGCGAGTCAGCGTGTTATCGACACCATCCTCCGGGCCTTCCACTGTGTCGCCGCCTTCCAGGGTTGCGCCAGCAGCTTCGGCTGGGGAATGGGCGGTAGAGATCCCGACACGGGCGAGATCAAGCCGGGCTGGAACTACGGCGAGTCCATCGGAGGCGGCACCGGCGCCGGTCCGGGATGGCATGGAGAGTCGGCGGTTCACGTACACTCGACCAACACACGAATGACGGACGCCGAGGTTATTGAGAAGCGCACGCCTGTCATTGTGCGCCGGCACGAAGTCAGACGGGGCACCGGCGGTCGCGGCAAGTGGAACGGGGGTGACGGTGTGCTCCGAGAGGTTGAGGCCCGGATCCCGCTCAAGTCGAGCATCCTGAGCGAGCGGCGAGTGTTTGCCCCTTACGGCATGGACGGCGGCAATCCCGGGAGCATCGGACGAAACTTTGTATTCAGACATAACAGCGAAGGTGGCATGGATAAGATCAACCTCGGTGGACAAGCTGTCGTGGACTTGAGACCTGGAGAGAGGATGCAGATCAACACCCCTGGCGGTGGTGGTTGGGGTACACCAGAGTTGTAGATGGTATGAGCTGAAGGGGGTTCTGAGATGAGATTACTAGACTTCATTATCCATATTGACTTGTTTCTTTTTATCGCCATGGCTTAATATATTTGAGTACCACAAAAAGATTTGAAATCTGTAGACCCGACGTGCAATAATGCTTCAAGGCACAATGATAACCACACCGGCTTCAGAAGCACGCGTAATCACAGGTTGAAACATCAACACATAAATCGGCAACTTCCCCCTCACCTACAACAGCTATAGAGAGTCCCTCATCGTATCCCCTCTTTTCCTTTCCTAGCAAGGACAGAATTCTTCGTGATGTGCGCACCAACAGATGTTCGTCCCGCTAGTGTCATGCCACTCTAGCCAACCCCGGCCCTCCGTCTTAAAGATAACGAAACTAGCGAAAGCAAAAGCCGACAAAGGCATCCTTGAAACTTGCCTAATCCGGTAAGTCGGGACCATTTGCGAGTCACTATACCAACAAGGGCAGGTTTCGCTCCCGTATCTCCGTTGCCTCTTTTGGTAGTGGAAATTGGATCCATCGAAGCTTATGGATTCATTCAAGTGTCACAAGGTCTCATAGGTGAATGACATCGTTTAGTGAACCAACATGTTTATCAATGGATGTGCCAGTTCCCACATGTTCGGGATCTTGGTGTCCCATCCTTGACCCCCAAGTCTCTCCTCGAAATTTGTCCTTCTCAATCACTCTTTCTCAGCAGCACCTTGCCTTCACTTCTGGGTAACCACTCAACACGATAGTCTTGAAAATGTCACACCCCAAAGTGCTTGAAGTTCAAGGCCCGGCGCCAGGGCTCTCCTTCCGAATGGAGTTGCTTCACGAAGCCAATCCCGACGTTATAGATGGCATACTCCGTATTCTACCTTGGCAGAGTTTCCTTCTTCATGTCGTCGTTGCCGGAGAGACAATCTACATGCCCGCGCCAAGCATTTCCATGACTGCCAGGAACATGGTTCCACGTCGTCCCGGTGTGGTCTACTTCAACACGACAAGCCAATCCATCTGCTTTTGCTACGGTGTTGTCACTGAGAGTACACTGGTCAACCAGTTCGCACAGGTGGTTGAGCAAGATCTGCCAAATCTCATTCAGCTGGGGAAAGTCGTTTATGAGCAGAACATTTGCCGCGAGGTACCCCAAATTGTGTCTGTTACGGTGACTTGGCCTGGCGATCAATCCACTTTAGCCTCATCTGAAGGGCCAACACGGGGGACACTGGACGACAAGAACGCTATAGCAGGGGACTGGAAGGCAGTCAAGCGTGTCATCGAGAATGAGATCACTCGTCTCAGGCTTCCAGAGGAACCAGATGACATCAAACGCATCCGCCTTGGCGCTGTCCAAAGCCGCGCCGGGGATGAAAGCAGCCCCTTTCAGACATTCGTGTTTCTTCAAGGCTTCCTTTCCACACTAGGACCACACGTTTTCTCCCGTCTCCTGGCAGTTTCCGCATATCCAGGCATGACGACGGCCCTCATGGTCCGTCAGACGCGCGAGTTCCTCCTTGAAACATTCAACCACTTTGACTTCCTTGCGGACTTGGGCCTTACAAATACAAGAGACATTGGCAGGCTGTACGCCACGGCTTTGGATCATGTGGCGACGCTGGATGAGTATCGATCTCTGACGGACTCAATGCGGACAATGATACAGCTTCTTTATAGATGGGTTCACTTGGTCTTCCCCTGGTTTGTCAAGGGCCAGTTTCAGTCCCACTTGCTAGAAGAAGTCCAGGATTTGCCCAAGATGCAAATCTATTCTGAGCCATAGTATAAGATAACTACGTCTAGCATAGCGCGTAGAAAACAGGCTCTCAGTAAACACTCTTTTTCTGTGCTGTAGTTATGCGTGACTTGCTCCTCTCGACGTTGACACCCCCACCGCGACGCGTCCTGGCTGGAATCCAGCCATCAGAAAAGACTATAGAGCGCCGCCGACTGTGCCCCGCATATTGCATTAATTTCCAACAGCAGAATGCAAATCTGTGTATCTTAAGGTGAATGTCCAGTGATTAAAACCCATTCGGCTGTGGATAAAACCATGGTAGAGATCAAACTTGGGAGGGAGGTTTCCTTTCAAAGTGATTACCCTGGGCATAGACCTCATACTACTCTTGGGAAGTGCTATTTTCGATCATCAGACAGGGCACCAAAAGGAATGATCACAACATGTACCTAGAATTATGTCTAGGAGAGCCAGGTAGGTATGATCATGTTGGATAGGCCATGGCCAGATCAGCACTATACTATGATCATTTTTAACCCCCCAACCTATGACCAAAACACCCCCTTCATATACTTCGCAGACCTTGCTGCCTCAGATAGATTTTGTCTTCATGTAAATTGCCCCGCCAACTGAGCCCTGCAATAAACAGCCCCTGCGTCTCGACCTGCTGGCTCGTCCTACAAATGACACCAGTACGGAATCCTCTCTCCTACATCAAAACGGAGGCAGAATCTGAAGGAAACGCAACGAGCCAAAATGCTAGGAATCCATGGAGATGCAAGCTCGGCAGCTTCGAGTTCGGGTCACGATGTTGACCACGACGACACGGAGTCGACAGCATCGAAACGAACGCCCTGCGACGACTCGAGCCTTCATGTCGAGCATCTCATTCAAATTGAACCCCTTTTCGAAACCGAGTCCGGCCGCGTTCCATCCACGTTGAAAGAGTTGGTGGACTCGATCGTTTCTGATCTCATTGGGCGGGGCGTCATTTCGCGCCGCGATTTAGTGAGACTTGGCCTGCTTCCTTCACTGACTGATGTGAACTGACAATCCTGTCATCTCAGGAATTACTTGGTCCGGATGCACCAAGCGATCCTCTTTTCTCGGCAGTGTTTGCCTCGCGAGGGTTTGCCGATGACACGGGATCGAGAGATCAACTGGGTGCCTCGCCCTCAAAAGAGACTGTCACCGACATCTTGAGACAAGCCCAAGAGGCTCAGCCAATAAGACAGTCAGAGGCTCAGTGGAACTTCTTTGTTCACTCAATCTTACAGCTGGTCCTACAGCTATCGAACGTTAACAGCACTGCAGTTCGAGATGCTTCTGGGATACAGATCCGCTGCCTCGACGCGTAGGAGCCTCAAACCAACTTCGGTAGCACCACGCAGTTGCTAACAAATGGCAGGACCACCGCGCAAGTCGTCGAATCCTTTGCTCCACATACTCACGGCAAAGGCATCGACTTTTGCTTCTATGTCGACCTAGACGATCTAAACCCAGCCTGCCCTATTATCAACCAAGTCTCCCACGACTCTCTGCTTGGCTGCATCAACCACACCGACCATCCTCCACTTCTGAGACGCCCTATCTGTCTGAGTGTTGTGACTCGGCGTACAGACGAAGACTGCCAAGCAGCCCTCGAACAGACTAGCATTTGGCTCGCCGCTCAATGGGTCTGTCTCGACAAACTCGTCGGTACCTCGGCCACGGCTACAGGTCTCGACTTTCTTCCAGCCTTGGTTGTTCTGGGCCACAGCTGGTTATTCGTGGCTGCGACACGAAATCTGCGACCCGATGGACGACACGAAACTGTGGTCCGGAGCATGATTTTTGGAGCACCGACAGAAACCGCCCGAGGGGTCTATCAGGTTACCACCACCATACAGCGGCTTTTCATGTGGTGTGCACGGGTTTATTGGCCCTGGTTTCGCGCCCACGTGCTCAAGATGGTTGATACCTAAACCATCTCTGCTAGCTACTATAGTGTATTAGTCTACCGGTTTCATCCTATCCCCTTATTTCTCTCTTCCGCGAACACCTAGCCATGATATACATTCGGGGTCAAGACAAGCAGGGGTGTCCTCTGCAACTCTATCGCCCCGTTTCCTCATCAAGTAACCTGCGTGACAGAGATCTTCTTGAAAACATTGTTCCAGAGCCCTTCCCAGCTTCTTCAATACCGCCCACATCAGGGTGCCTGGATCGCTGGGAGGAAATGGTCGTGTTGTATGCGCTGCTCGTATTCTCCTTCCAGTCCGTAGACGTCTGGCGGGGTGCCTTTTCGTGCCTTTTACGGGCTGCCGTGTCTTTCTGCTTGTCGAGTTTTGCAATCCAGTCCTGAACCTCATCTGAGTAGATCGCGTAGAACGCGAGAGGTAAAAAGACCACCAAAGATACACAGACTAGAATATACCAAGTCAGCACTTAAACAACAGCCAAAATTAGTAAAGCTTGTCAATAAACATACATATAACCGCCCAAGCCCAAGGCGGGCTCTTCAGGAAAGATTGCACATCCATGGCGAACAAAGACGACAGAAACGACAGCGGCAACTAATCAAGGTCTATCAGCATACTCCAGAAAGCTCGTTCTCGATTTTGAAGGCAACTCACAAACAGAATAGTGACAACAGTAAAGGTCATGAGCGTCCTGCCCTGCTTTGCCGCTTGTTGCCCCTGCTCCACTGACAGAGTTGCCTGCAGATTCGCACTCTCACTTTGTTGCAGGGAGAGTGTTGTGTTTACCTATGTCAGTCAATAGGGGCTCTCAAAGGTCATGGTTGTGTTACTTACAGCAGCCTGTATCCGACCCGCAACGTTGTCCATCTCTCTGATGTCGTTGACGACATAACCCGCCGTGAGGTCTGCCTGCATCAAACGGCTCCCTGCCAGCACATCCTGGATCGCTGTCTGATACCGGGCGACTGATTTGAGGATGTTGAGCTCATCGCGGATGTCTTTGATGTCGCAGTACAGCTTTTCTGCACTCTTGATAGCCTCTCTGATCTCAGCGCCTGGCAACGACTTGGCTCCAGATGTACGCTCCATCTGTTCCCTCCACTTTCTCGCCTGTGCACTAAACTCCTGGAAAAGCGTTGTCTCATCTCTCCCCTATCAAGTCTTTAGCATTTAATAGCCGAGTTGGAGAAAGTTCTACTTACGATGATGTTGATAGAGTTGGAGAAGATCTGACGGATGGACAACTGGTCCTCCGGCTTGCTTTCTTGATTCCCGGTCTTTGGTCTTCTCTCGTAAGAGCCAACACAATAGTCGACGATTAATCTAGTCATGTCAGCCACCGAGTTCGGCTGGGAGCGACTTCCCTCAGCTTCCGCCCTTTTGCCAAGAGTGTCGAATATTCCTTCAAACAACGTATCGTTGCCGCCCTCGATTGGATGGGGAGCGGCGGATATTAGCCACTCTGGCTCCATGTTAGAAAATGACATGAATGCCAAGATAGTCAGAAGAGATCTTACTGTTGTCAATCGTCCAAATCCAGAGCTGGTTGACTCGCACCAGAGGCCAGTAGCTAAGGTTTCGAACGTCATGTCCAAAACTCTTGGTGACGACCTGCGTTTCATTGCGATATCGTTTGTCTTTTGTCGAGGCATCGTCCCCGGCGAAATGGTAGTACCATTCATCCAGTGTTGGAGACCCATGAACGACTGAGCCCTCATAGGCTTGTAATAAACCCTCAAAGCCCTCCCGTGCGTCTCGAAGTTTCTCAAGCTTGGCATGTTGTGAACCCTGGTTGCTCTCCCCGTCGGCATTTCGACACTCTTCGGGTTTGGGGCAGTGAATCGAGTAGGACAGGTAAGGCATCTATCAACTAAAGTCGGTAGTTGAAACGCGGAGGGCAACGGGGAACTTACGTAAAGAGCTGACGCGGGTACGAAGGCCTGAGCCTTCACCTCGTCGTCATGCTTAGTCCCCTTCCTATTACCGCGTTCTGGCTTGGGTATCGTCTGATTCCCATCGCCTACATTTCCACCATCTTCTTGTTTCTTGTCCTTATCTTCCTCCTCTTTCGTCCGCTTTCCAGTCACCACGCTCTCTTCCTTCTCTGCGCCTCTCATCACAAATCGTGGCCGAATGATCCGTGATGGAGATGTCCTGTCTGGAATCTCCATCCAGCTGTTTTGGAGGAACGATTTGACTTTGCCGAACTGGTCAGCATCGTATTCTTCATCCTTCATGATTCTCCGCACAAGGTCCTATTGTTCAAGTCAGTTTCCAATTATGCCCCCAGACCTGAGAGCTGGGGGAATCTCACATTCATCCAGACCATCTGTCCAGGTTAGCTATTAATCAAGCACTTTAAAGAGCGGCGTACTCACGTTCGTTGAGGGCAAATGAACCCAGGTAAATCTAGGCTTGGTGTTGATGTGCACCATGCTGGGCACCATTCCGTCAGTGCCAACGATATCCCTCAAGCTTTGTCTCGTCTCGTCCATGATCTTTTTTGGCCCCGATTGATATATCATCTCTTCCACCGTCCGGACCCTTCGAATGATGCTCGCCTCATTTCGGTGGCGGTAGAACTGAACGACAGTACCGTGGAAGCTGGTAAGAACCTCTGTCAAGCCCTCCTGATGCTGTGGGCGGTCATAAGTGTCGCTATCGCTGCATAAGAGCGCGATCGGGGGGTCTCGTAAAATGTCCATCAGAACGTGATCGTGGTCTGGCTGACAGTGATGATCTGCGGAGGTCTCTCCGTCGTCGTTCACTTCCTCGTCCCTCTCACTGTCCTCGGGTAGGGCTGTTTCAGGACTTGGCCTCGAGCTCTGTTCGATTACCAATTCCGACTGGCTCTTTGTTCCCACAGCTAGCTTCATTGCTAGATTCAGCATCTTTTGGGTCTCTGGAGACCTTGAAGAACTGGCAATCAGCAGCCACAGAACCCGTGGGAGCTTCCTGAAGATCGCCCATTCGATGACACTCCAGACATTCGACCCGGGTGGTGGAGGGTTCTTTGTGGTGTTGGGAGCTTTCACCATGAGCAACTTTGCAATATCATGTCTCTCCGGCCTCAACGATGCCCAGCTCAGAGCGTCACGCTCCGCCTCATCTGAGCCGAACTCTGCGGTCACCAACTTGGCCGAATTTAGGAGCGCCTGGATGGCACCCTCATTTTTCTCCTTGAAAGCCAGGCATAGTGCAGTCTCGCCATCATCATTTTGCGCCGAAACGTCCGCACTCTCCATATGTTCCAGAAGGATACCAAGCCTAGTAGTGTCGCCGTGTCGTGCTATGGAATGCAATGCGCTTTCCTCCTTGTCAGTTCTCGCCCCCAGATCAGCCCCTCGTTCCAGCAGCAGCTTTAATATAGCTTCATGCCCCCCAGGCTGGAACTTGGGATCGTTTCTCTCCTCCTCGCTCAGATCATCCGGACCAAATGGCCCATCTACGAGCCCATATGCTTTAACAGCGCCGCAGGCGTAGTGCAACGGCGATACGTTGCCCACACCCATGCTATTCACTCCGACGTTCCCCTTTGGGCCCAGTAGCAGCTCAACGACACTTTGGAAGCCCTGGATGATCCCTTCAAATAATGCTCTTATTTTCATGTCATCAGACAGATTGATTGCTTCTGGGTGGTCTAGAAGCAGCTCCACAATCTTGGTATGACCATGGCAGCTGGCTAGGTTCAACGCACCCCAGCCGTCGGTGTCCAGAACATTGCCATCTATGGTTTGTTTGGATTCTGCGAGTATGACCTGGACAATGTCTCGGTGGCGCCAGCTACAAGCGATATTCAACGCCGGTATCTTGTCACTAGATGACAGGGCGTTGCAATCTGCCCCAGCTTTGATCAACAGACGGGCTCCTGCCACGAAACCATTTATACTCGCAGTACCGAGTGGTGTGAGATCTGCGATATCTCGTGTCTCCAGCTGAAGGTCCTCATGCTCTGGCCAAGGACGGAGTAATAGCTCCATGATGCCCTCATGTTCTTGTTTGACTGCTATCATCAAAGGGGTCGATCCATCGTCGTCGCGAATGTCGAGCCTTGCTCCTGCTTCCAGCAGCAAATGCACAACTTTTTCATGATTGTTATCAGCGGCTCCATGCAGCGCAGTCCGGCCAAATTCTGTCTCAACTTCATCGAGCAGTGTCGTGTCGGCGTTGAGAATGTGTTCAACTGCCCCGGTGTGCCCGCCCCTGGCTGCAACGTAGAGGGGAGACCTTTTCTCTGAAGCCAAGACTCGGGTTTTGGCCTTTTCGCTGAGAAGCAGTTGAACCATCTCTGCATGTCCTACTCGACAAGCCGCCACAAGCGGAGTCTCCCGGTATTGTCCCTTGTTTTCGATGTTTGCCCCTCTCTCTAGGAACTCCTTTGCAAACCACAGGTGCCCTGAAGAGCAGGCAGAGTGCAAGGGTGTATTTTTCTTCTTGTCGCGCAAAGTGAAACTCGCCCCAGCGCTAAGGAGCTTGATGCCGGCCTTCCTCAGCCCTCGTTCCGCGGCAATGTGGAGAGCCGTCGTCCCGTTTTCGTCTTTGGCGTTGATTTTCGACTTGCTCATTCCATCCAACATCACTCGGAGTTTCTCGATACCTGCATCACTGGATGGATGGCTGTCGTGGCGCATTCCTCGAAAGAAGTCATGCCAAGATACCGAAGTGAGATCACCGTTTATATCCTCAGGGCTTGTGTTTTCTAGTTCGGCGGATTCTTCAGTAGTTGATACTTGAACAGGCTGATCAATCGTGACGTCGCCCTCGCGTGTGAGAGTTGGCACTGGAATTGCCTCATTTTCGGCCTCGAACTCATCTTCCACATCGAGACCAGGATGATCGGCGGTTGTGCCTGACTCCATCGTAATGTATACAAAAAAATAATAGGCAAAATCAAGGGCAAAAACGACAAGAAGAGAGCAATTGGTTGAGTAATCAAGTGGTCTCAAACGCGTGCGCGCTGGGCGCTAAGTTGTGAGATCAACAAGTGTAAGCGCTTGACTGTAGATGTCTGGCTGGTGCCCCAAATTTAGATCACGTGAGTGAGAGGTGTGCAGGGAACTGCTACCCTACACTTCCACTCACGGCCGAAGCTGGCATTGATATCATATTCCAAAGTTCCAAAACTTGGACAAGTGCAGACACTCAATCTGGTTCCCATGGATTGGCTGCCAGCATAACCCTGGGAAGATAGTGAGAAACACGGGTATGGCGCTTCGATACGTTCATCAAGTAGCAACCGTGCTAGCTAGCCCCGTTGGACAAATGATTGCCCTTTTTCATGTTTAGTCTATGATGTCTACCGCCAAAAACCGTTGACAATACATATTAAAAGAAGCGTGAACCCCCCATTGCTCGCTCGCTCATATACTGCTTTCCGAATCCACCCCCAAAGTCGAACCGACAACTCCAACAAGCACAAAACCGCGCTGCCTTTCTCTCACAATCACTTCCTCATTGCAAAGATGCTTAGAAAAATGCTCCATCCGAACCCGACACACACCGCCACAAGCACACGAGACCGCACAGGCACCCATAGGAAGTTGCAGACCGCCACGAGTGGCCAGATGTGCCAGCCTGCCTTGATGAGCGGCCAGATCCTCTCGCGAACCGCTGGAATGACAAGCATGGGATGCGGAACCCGTGCAAAGTTGGTGCAGACCAAGAAGACACAGCCGCTGATGAATAGGCCGAGGGTTTGGTCGAGGATCAGTTTCGCCACCACGTTCCGCCATATCACATCCGGACTGATGCTCAGGCATTTCCTCTTCGTCTTTCCGCGCACCAACGTGTCGTCCTTCTTCTCCTCAACCTGGCTGTCGTTCTCGAGAACGTTGGGGAGCACCTCGCCCCCCTGAGCGTGGCCAGTAGGGAACCAATCCTCGAGCATGAATTGGATGATGTTGCCGACCTGAGATCCGCAAAAGCCGTAGAGCGCAAATTCGGCGACTTGCTGCCAGTCAAAGGTCGATTGATCGGGGGTTTGCCAGTGCCGGACGAGTTGGACGACCAGGTTGGCTGAGACCTTCATGGCCATGGCCTGGCACGCCAGCTGCAGATTGAGGGCGCGACGCAGCAGCAACATGACGGGCCACCCCTTTTGTTATTGTCTTTATAACGCAGACATGAAGAGATTGAGGGAGTACAGTGGAAAGGAGCGGATGCGGCGAGACGCTGAGTTGTTAGGTTGATGGATTTTAGCTGGAATTATCAGGAACTTGAAATTAGAGACCAGCTGTCTTGTACGGCCTTGGTCAGCAAGCGAGCCGTCAAAAGGGAGGAGCTAGCTTAGTGCACCCATTGTGTTGGGATGGCACGAGAAAGGTCACGTGAGGAGAAACAGCTCCGTTGCCAAGCCCGATGCATTGCCCGTTTCAATACCGAATTAATATTTCATTAATTGTTAAGGTGCCTGTTTTTCATGATATTTTGTGAGATAACTAACATACTACGGATACTGCATTTACGGCCCTGGTCTGTGGTTTAGGAGCGTTGGTAGGGCGCGAGTTGGGTTATGCATGGCAGACGACTAACACGGCGCCCGACAGGCAGGGATTTATTCAAGGGATGAACTGTGAGGATATGTTATGGCTCTTTGATTGAATACTTTGTTTTCCCCAAGTGGACGAGTTGACTGAATTGTGTCCCGATGTCGCAGGAAGATTCCGCGAGTGGAATGATGCGACACTAGAACGACACGGATATCGGGAGAGCATTCTGAGACATGCACTGAGGTGTCTAGGAAGTACGTAATATGTACTTCCTCTGAGCGTGAGCAGGAATTATCTCAATGAATATCCTTAATTGAAACTGAAGCAAATCAATAACGATTGTAGCAGTGAGTGACTCCAGCCATCGTATTGAGTTGGCACATTTACAAAATCAGCCATAATTGACGTTGACAAGTCGACATGCCTCTCATTCGCGCCATCTACTCCTTCCGATGCAAGCCACCGGTATCTCCAGTGTCGTGGATAACGTTAGGAACGGCCCGCTCGACGCTCTCCGGAAGTTTCTCCTGCAGCTTCTGAGGCACAATAGACTCCTGACCTCCGCCCTTTGCGTGCGAAACATCGGCAGACTCGCCAATTTGGGTTCCGGTAGGATGAACCTGTGATCGATTATTAGTCGTATGCTGAATAATTGGCGGGATGTGTAAACGAACCGTGTCGGGGAGACTCTCCTCAACACCCTCAGGTGCCTTCTTTTGAACACCTTCGGGGACCTTGGACTCGCCGGTGGCGTGGGAAACACCCTGGCCGCTCTTGTTCTCCATGAGGCCTGACATGATTGATTTCGATGGCAAGTCGGTTTCGAATTGGTGGTTATTGGTTCTGTTCGAGCAGAAAGTTACTGGCGATGGGACAACAATGGGTTTTACGTCGTAACAACTGCCCTTTATAGAGATATGGTCGACTTAACTCGACTAGATAAAGGAGCGTAATGATGGACGTCATGATCTCCTTAGTCTTCGAATACCACCTGAACGTCCTGGCATGGGTCACATTGGTCACCACATCGGCACGTCACAACATCGTCAATGACGCCCCGCCATCAGAAACGTAGTCATCGTAATAAATCAATGATTTGACAACTCCAATAGTAGAGAAGGGAGCTCTTGTCAGCACATTTCTTGAAACCTTTCCTTCGCCACCGCCCGGCTTGATGCGTGAGGTTTCTATTCTATGACGCATTCCCTCATAGAAGAAGACAAGGACTTGTCTATCAATACGTAGTGATTGCACGCCATTAGAACATTGAAAAATGGCCCAACGAAAAGCCGGGATAATTATTGAACACTCTTCGCCTTTTTTTTTAAAGTCTGTCTTCAGGGGCAGCATACCACTCGTTCCAGTGCTCGTATAGACTACTCCATCCTTGGGACACAGATTGCGGCGAAGCGATCCCGCCATAAATCTATCCCCCATCATATATAGCATCAGGACGGGTCATCAATGAACTGCGCTGACATGCTATTTTGAAAAGTCGAAGTCGAGTACAGCGGTGATTCGAAGGGATTTAGGGTCGACAAAATTCATGACGGGCGATGAAACGCCTCCGATCATCAGTCATCTTTCGCAAGGTTGCGCTTAGTGTCGAGAGACAGGGGGCACTGTTGCCCAAAGCAGTGGAAAAAGTCACCCGACTCGTCGAATGATGTGGTGGGAAGTCTGGTCTCCTGGATATCTTGTTCCGGTTGCCAACTCATTCGTTGTGTCATGTATGTTCGGGGCGTCTTGGCGACAACCCATGCCCTTGATAATGAATCTCAGAAAGTGCCCCGATAAGAGGGAAAACGAAGCGAGGAACCCGGAGCACATTCCTATAGTCGGCTACCTAGTTGATCGTTGATGTTGAGCATTTCTTCGTCCATGTCTGGGTTGAGGACCATGTCTGCATTACCATGTTTGGTGGCGTTTGATAAAGGTGAACAGCCAGACTCCTTCAATGGAAGTATGAATGAATGGGGCCAGCTTTTTTCGGCCGAATAGCCCAAGAATTCCCCAGCCCTTTCCATCATGGTGCATCAAGCATCGTTGGTGGTTGAGAATACGTTCAAGAGCTAAGAAATGAGACCGCTCAACCACGTGACCTCGCACCTACAGTGTCGAAGTACAAAGCCCCGTTGGCTTAGTGGTAAAGCGTATCACTAGTAATGATAAGATCACTGGTTCGATTCCAGTACGGGGCACTTCGAACGTCTTGGGGTTAAATTCTTTTTGCGTTTCCTGTCTTTCCACCTGAGCAACTGGCTACCATCATTTATTACACGACGTGCCCCTTGAAACGCTGACTCGTTGGATAGCGCAGGAAGAAAGAAGGAGGGGCAAAAAGTGGAATGGATCATGTTATTTTTCTTTTTAAGTACATACCCTACCTATCTATAGTTGGCTATAGAATATTCTTTTCCCTAACTAAACGTCAGTACGGAGGAGTGATGTTACAGACAGAAGCAGACTCATAACATACCAGACGACACACAGCATTATGCCTAACCATCGCGCCCACAGCCCGTTGGCTCTATGTTCTGCACGCATCTTCAGTCAAGATGCCAGAGACAATCTGAATTGACAACTTATTTTTTTCTCTGTCCAGTAATACCAAGCTGGGTAGGTTCACATTCCAAAGAGCGGAAGTCATTAAAGTGCTACATATAGATTCGAGGGTAGATGAGCATCTATATATTTGGGCTGGCTTACTTCGCTGCAGATTTCGGTTAGCTCCCAGTTATTATTTAGAAATCTCTCGTCTTACGTCGGAGGAGGCCTCTTCCGGTGAAGAGAAAGAAAACATATTGGCAAGTTTGCAACCAGGCTCCGGGCTGAAGTCCCGAAAACGCAAGAAGAGCACTTGTGGCGCTCAATTGGCTGCAAACATTGTGCTTTGGACGTCCCGGAGGCAACCATGATTCGGTTGTCATCAGATTCCCAGAATGTGGCTGGGCCCAACAACCCTCGCTCAGGTCAGCGGGAGTTGATCTTTTGCCAAACGTGCGTTATGACTATGGTCTGATCTTGTGAAGGAGATCCTGGCCCTTTTCCCTCTCATTGGCGACGACTACTCGTGGGGAGATCTCGTAAGGTTGTGCAGGTCTCAGCCCTCGGAATCTTGGTGCCGCCATAGCTCAGCCGGCGCTCAAGCCTTCCTAACGAAGGATCGGACTTCTTACACGATCAGCCCCGAGTAGTCATCTCACCCTTGGCAGCGTGGTAAATGCGACTCAGGTGCTACATTCATGCGACGTAAAGATCAGTGCATTTTAATTGGAGTCGACGTGGCTGACCGATACCAAAAGTCTTCAGGATCAACCAGGACTTTTGACAGCTAACATCAGGGCTAGATGCAATGTCGCTGAATTTCTCCTAAATGGGTAATCCTGGCGGAGCAAAGCACTATTAATAGAGTCAGCCTTGTCGGAAACCAATCTCTCCCCTGTCGCTCGCACCATGTAATTCCAACGACACCTGCATCGTTGTGTGGATCGACATGGGTCAAGCTGCCTCCATCGTCAGGTACTGTTGGACGTGGTTGCTCAGCCCCAGACTTGGAGATTCATATTTGACGGCGCGGTCTCCCATGGTAACTAGAACTACATGAACTGGGATCGAACAAGACACACTCAGCTGCCAAGATGTCGTTCCTCGAAAAGTTCAAGAAAGAGTTCGAGGCGCTGAATTTCGGCGAGGAGAAGGAGAAGGAGAAGGAGAGTGGTGGTAAGTCGAGCTGATCAAATAATCGCTTCGTCTCAGCTAAACCATACACCAGCTCTTCAGTCCCAGAGCCAGGCCATCCAACCTCGTGATGGCAACAACTACCCGGATCAAGATCAGGGCCAAGGAGGTCCCCAGAACCAACAATCATTCAATTATGGGCAGCACTCGCAAGGCGCCGGATATCAACCATACAATGGGCATCAGTTTTACCCTGGGCAACAACCTTACCATCCACAGGGAGGATACGGTTACAGTTCTTCATCGCAGGCACTGCAGCAGTCACAGCAACAATATCAACCTGCCGGTCTTACGTCTTACTCTGGTCCGGGTATACCTGAACCTCCCACGCCGAGGCCGCCTCGCTGGGTTGCGCACTGGTCAGAGCAGGACCGAAAGTGGTACTATGCCGAGACAACGGGCAGGGTTGCGTGGGAGGCCCCGCCGGATCTTCCGCCTCTGCTGAGCATGCCCGCTTTCCCGGGCAGTCTCAATAAGGGAGACCAAGCTCAGCCAGACTCGAAAGATGCGGAGAAGAAGTCCTCATCAACCAACGTCATGCTTGCAGCAGCTGGCGGCTTCGCGGCTGGCGGCGTAGTGGGCTATTTCGTCAAGGATCGTATCGGTAAGTACACAAGTCACCCACACTTACCTAGCTACGGATCTAATCTATCCTCTATAGACAAGAAAAAGGCGGAGAAGAGCCATGGCTCCGTCGCAGCTGATTTCACCGACTTTGGTGAGTATCCTGAGATGGATGCTAATGTCTATTGCAATGTCTGCGAGCAGAACATCAGTGGCCCCTATGCGCACTGCAGGAAGTGCGAGGGCGGCGACTGGGACGTCTGCCGCAACTGTCTTGCCCAGGGCGAGAATTGCGAGGGAGAGGGTAAGCATAACCTGGTCAAGGTGTATCCCGCATACACGTGCAACTACTGCGAAAGAACGATCAAGGGAGACTTTTACCATTGTAATAAGTGCTCAGGCGGAGACTGGGATACGTGCCAGGATTGTATCGAGGAGGGACACACGTGCAAGGGAGTGGACAAGGGCAAGGACCACAAGGTGACTGCGCTGTACATCCCTACCGTGAGGATGGGAAAGGGCGGAAAGAGAAACGATGATACGGACAGCGATGAGGATTGAGATTTGAGCGATGAGAACATGAACGGAGCGAGGAGAATGGAGTACGCAGCGGTGCATAGAGAGTAGTTGCAGTCAGTCTGCTGTTTCGTTGTGTTTAGATGATGTGAGTTTTTGGTTGAAGATTCCCATACAATATCATTTCGTCAGTGTCTTTGTTTTTAAACCTTGAAATTTAGTAAGTACAGCTCCTAGCAACAACCTAGTTCCCACAAGTTCTTCGCCTGCTATGATCTATCAATATTCCTACGAGCAGAACAGTTCGGGTGCTAGTGTGGCTTGGACTAACACACAAAGCTACAGGTGAGACTCGTCCGTCCTCTACCTCGGTGTGGGTAATGGGTATATGGACAGAGTAACAGACAGAAGATACGAGCATCAGGTATATTTACAGGTTCCCGCAAGTACTGATAGACCTCTGCTTTGCAGTGTGGCCGGGACAGGCAGTCATTGATGTAGCATGTGTATTCGCGCCTTGATACTAGTCGGCATGTAGCGTGTGTAGGTAAGCGTGTTAAAATATAGGTCTCAACAGTCTTCAGGGTGACAACCCTTTTTGCTATTAATAAAGCGCCCTCTTTTATTTCTTAGTTTGAAATTCACGCTTGAACTCCTACAAATCGATAGAGGTAGGCATTGTAGTCCGAGTTTTGAACCGCTGCCAACATTGTTAGCTTCGGCACAACGGGCTATTCTAGGATTGTGACAACGGGGAGTTGGAATTTCAACCGTCGTTGGTTGTGAACATTCCATCTGGTCGTGATCAATTGCCCTTGAGTCGGTCTAGGAGACATCGGTTGAGGAGAGAAAACAAAGGAAGACAAACATGATCTAGTTCCTGTTGAGTAGTTTTTGGATGAAGTCGGTTGTCCAACGAGTTACTTTTATGGTGAAGCGTCCTCGAATTCAGCGAAACAAGGGGAACGAAATGATTGTCGTCAAAAGATAGTCAAAAGGAAATGGATAGAAAATCTAAACTCAGGACTACTATTGCTAGGCCCGATGTAATACAACTCAGCTGGCGTTTTCATGGAGAAAAAATTGCCAGCGAAAGCCTTGGTCTCTAGTTTAGCCTTGAAAGGTGGCAGTGTTACTCATGGAAGCCTTGGCAGTTGCAAGGAGGCTGAGGACATATGACCTGAGATTCGAATACGTTGTTCCCCGCACACTGCTGTCCTATTAGGGAGGCTTCTTTCACTCACACATCCTACTCCCATGCAACTGCGACATCCACTCGAATTATGAGAATTTCAAGTGCAATCTGGAAAAGTCGACGGGAAGAGCCTCTGTCTATTTCCAAAGGTCCCGACAGTCAATCGGAAGAGCCTCTGCCTGTTGCCCAAGGGCCGGACAGTCGACATGCGGCCTTCCTCCGTTCGCTGCCCTTTCCTGAAACATCTCATGACTTTTCGCTTGGGGCAAACCTGAGCTCCGGTAGATCCGTTTGCGTCTTCGACGAGCAAGGCGCCGTGAAGCGATTCACGACTTTAGGATTGGAGGGCCCGATCGTTTACAGCCTGTCTCCGCTTGGAGATTCAGTGTGCGTCTCTGGATCGAAGGCTTTGGAACTATATCAGCTGGCACACAGAAAGTGGGTGGGAAGTTGGAGGATCAAGGAAGCCAAAGGCCTGTTTTCCGGGTCCGCGGTGATCAAAGGTGTCGACATGATTTTCAAGGAGATCATCGTTGTCGAAATCCAGGATATGGAGAAGTACCCTACGAAAAAGACACTGATGCTCCTTGAGCCGGCGAAGCGGGAACATGGTAGCACAGATCGATACAACTTTGCTCCTTTCCGGGTAAAGACCACCTTGCAAATGTCTATCGACTGTGGGCCATGCCGGGTTTTCCTTCCCAGGAGGAACCACATAATCAGCTGCCTCTACAAAGAAAGGGATGACCATGACGGGCCCTCTGGATACCGGATCGCGCATTACGATGCTCTCCTGGGTCGGAATACATACAAGACGTCGACTCGGCAAATGCCCTGCTGGCAGCCCATGCGTGTCTTCTACTGGGCGGAAGATGACATTGCGAACCCAGACTGGCCCGCACACCTACACGGCGCTTTCTGGGACAACGAATCACAAACTCTTGAATGCCATGCTTTCAATCGGATAGGTGCTTTCGTTCTTAGACCCCCAGAGCCTCGAAAGACCTTGAAGCTTGACGAAGCCTTCCAACCGCTGAATCAATACAATGCTCCCTCAGCTCAGCTATCTGCCCGGATTCACAGCAGAGATGTGGACCTCGCGATCGACTCCTACAAGTGGCCTGGTCGTGTGCCTGGCTCAAGAACACTATTCGCTTTAGCGAGGCTCAACCCAAAGACCGGGAGAAGCGTTGTTGATGTCTGGGACGTTGAGCATGGGGAGCGCCGGGGCACTATTGCAGACGAGCGGAAGAACTTTTGGGTTGGGCCGGGGCGATGGGATGGATTCTCGCCAAAGATGGATGTCTTGAAGGTCTATTCAGAAATGATTGGAAGGGAAGACGATGATCCAAAGGCGGAGTTATGGCTGATTCCTTGAGTTACGAGTGTTTTCCTTTGACAGCCGGGAGAATATGGATGCTCTTAGCAAAACGGTCTGACATCAAAATCAACCAGCGGGTTTAGCTCAGTTGGGAGAGCGTCAGACTGAAGTCAAACTTCAATCAATGATATCTGAAGGTCATGTGTTCGATCCACATAAACCGCACATCTCTTTTTGTCGTCTTTCTCAACCCCACATGGTTCAGGATCTTCTTTTTGTTGTTGTTTATTATTATTGGTGGCACCTGAGGTCCGTCCCAGAGGTAGTGCAAGAGATAATCAAAGTACTTATAGGCGGAGTAATTGTTAGTTAATATGATGCTTTGTTTCTATACTGCTGCTGTTGGATACCCTGCTCTTATGGAACTATGAAACCGAGTCCACTCTGTGCTCCGAAAACATGTGAATTCCCAATAATCTCACACTATGAAACGCGGATAACTGCCTGAGCTCATTGGTATTCCGCCCCAGCCTGAACCTCTCCAACATCTTCACTAGAAAACCCACAATGTCCATAATCGCCTCCCACTTTCGATTCATCACCTTCAATTACGCCCCATTTGAGAGGAAGCAAGGGGACTTCCGGCTGCGGAGAGCCATCAGGATGATGGCATGCTGCTGCGATAGCTAAGCTGCAACTTCCTGCTACCGGCATCCAAGTTGGTAGCCAGCGACGGGCGAAGACTACCACAGCTGCAACCATGACTAAAGATACTAGCAAGAGGCACATAATTGCCACGGGAGAATATCCGCAAGTGACAAAGTTCCATTTCAACTCCATGGAATCTACATTGCGGACGTTTTTCGCGGTCTCGACGGCAACAACGAATATGCTCTGGGAAACAATCAGATGCATCACAGTCGACATCGTTAATAGCGGGATGATGAACCGATAAGGTAGCTGTAAGAAGTAGGTGGAACGCTGCTTCTCGGCCGGATTCCAGGAAACTCGGAGAGTTTTCTTTTCGTCTCCAGCAAATTCTGCCCATTCTTTCGCAGAAAGCATGCAGGTGAATAGGCCGTTGTACAGGAAGTACAGGACCGAAAAACAGAGCTGCGGAAGGTTGGCTAGGAGGACACTCGTGATGATTTGGCTGTTGTAATCCTGGAGCAGTCGATCACTGACGAAGATCAAGGTCATCTGCGAAACGGCGCCGAAGCCTAGACTCCATAAAGTCTTGAAGTCGTGTGGGGTGATGGCGTTGATGCCCCAGCCGAGAAAGGCGACGGTGGCTATCAACGACACACAATATCTAATAATAGGGTGAGTAAAATCCGTCTGAGGCGAAAGGGTCTTGCTTACAGGAATAAGGAAACCTTCCATCGGAGAGAACTTGCTGCAGCCCCCCATCGTCTTTTCGTCAGTGACAAGGGCCGAGGGCCGGTGCACTTCTCAACACCCTTGGTTTTGATATCGTGCATAGAAGCCAAGCACATGTTTCTCGATAGTAGGTCTGGATTCTTCAAGAATGATTGAATCGCATCTCCAAGCGTGAAGAGTGGCTCTTTGGGAGGGCTAAACGCCACGTATATCAATACCAACGCCTTGATCATGTTCGTTACGAGGACGAAGATAGCCACGGGGATGTTGAAGTTAACTCGGCAGACCTGAGGAATCGGCTTGCTGAGGCAGTATTTAACTCGATCGCCGAATGGCCTCCAGTTATCATGCTGCTCTTTGACCTTGGGCAGAAGTTCGAGGCATTCGTTCTTACCGCAATCCGATTCTTCGCATACCCAATCGTAGCCTAGCCTGCATTCTGACGAACCGCCCCCGAAGAACAGGGACTGCTCTTCCCCGAGGTAGTCGCTTTTTCTTGTAGAAGGCGATACGTCGATCATCAGGAAGAGGTCGCCCCTGGATGTTTGGAACGAGGTTGCATACTCTTGTATGCATTCCTGAGTGGTAAGGTTCTCCCATTTTTCCTTGCGGGCAAGGTCAAGGAGTTGTGGTGCGGTCACATCGTTCTCGTCGACATTATATATGTAGTAGTCGATCGTTGATAGCGATGAGAAAACAACGGAATTGTAACTGCGTCCTAGTTAACTCTTGCTGTTCATCGAGCTGACAGGGTTTGAATGTATGCATACATGAGATGTAGGGGAATCGAAGATAGCGCTAGGATAGCCCAAAGAGCCACCCTCCTCCGTGATATCATCCTTAAATTGCGGACACTGAGAATTCCAATGTCCATCCAGCGGCCTCTTGCATGGGCTTTGTCGATGTCAGCCCGACTCGGTGCCGAAAGACACTGCATTCCATAGCTGCTAGCTGCCAGAAGCCCGGTACTGAGGATATTGATGAGAATGTGCATCCACAGATTGATGTGTCGGGACTTTTTGCACGACCCTTCAAACAGGATTCGTCGACCGCCTGTTTTCTCGTCGTCCCCGTGCGGCAATGTGTTGGCCCAGATCGTGATTGACAAGTTAATGATGAATACGATCAACGATGTAGTGGCTCCCATGACAAGACTGAACCTCCATCCAGACGGTACTTTCGGCCATTTCGACCGGCGGCTTTGGCCGAGAAATGGTTGCGCTTCAGCGTTGGAGGAACTCATTCTGAAGTTTTTGGGAGACGTGGTTCTCGATCAAGGGCGACGGGGCTTCAACGATTTATGAAGTGGTTTCATTTGTTCGCAATCGGGCCAGAATAGAACAGGCTGTGCCAGCAAGGGTCCGCCTGGGGGATTTGCACTGCCCCGAGCTCACTGGAGGCTGGCAATTGCCCTGCAGATTCGGCCTTGTATCTTTAGGGAAATCGCCGACCGTTGATCAAGATCCTTCGTTGGTCCGTCCTGCGGCTGTGTGGGCATATCATGCCATATTGCCGCCTTTCTTTATCTGCGAATTATTCCTCGTCCATGAACAGCTACCACCGGTCGTCATTTCTATATTCATGTTGGCAGCGAGCTTTTAGAGCTACGCATGTAAATGTCTAGTTCTGTGGCGCTTGTGTGCATTCAAGTTTATTTATCCTGAAGTCGCTCTCTACGGAGCCAGCCCTGATGCATAGCTTGAAACAACCGTTAGGACTTAGCATCTCCTCTTACCCACCCACTCTCTTTTTTCTTCCTTGTTGTCATTAAGTTCCGTAGCGGGATTATTATGTTGCATCTCGCAGTTCAGTACTGTTTCCTAAACCCGTGCCCGTTCTTTTTACTACCTGAAATGCCCTTGATAACCGGATTTTGAAGCCCTTCTCAACCCCGACTGTAGGTAAAACACATAGTTAGTCAAATGCTGAGAGGAAGAAAGCAACACTTTGGACTTACGGATGGCCAAGTGGAGGTACTTTGATATCACCGGTGCCCATATAAGCACGGCAACCAGCTGCCCAACGCTCCAAGTTCCCGAATCTGCCTGTCTCAGAAGAGTCAAAAGGGGAATATGAACCTCGGCTAGACTAAAGACTATACAGGCGAGCCCACAGACTTCTGCAACATGTATCAAGATGATGGCTATCTTTGCAAACGCGTTCCTTGTCCAGATGAACACCCTGGCTTGCCTAGTGGACAAGCATTCATGCTTCCTCTGGAACCATTCCGTGGCCTTCAATCTTCTCCAAAGTTCGGCCCACCAGAGTATGCCAAGAAAGCCGAGAAATGCGTAAATACTGGCTGCGGGCAACGGGTTCCAGTAGAGACCAAACCGTCTGTCGACACAAAAGGTGCGGAGTGAAGGGTGGCCACCGCACTCCGCCATCGTGTTCTGGTCCTTGAACATCTCATACACCTTGTCCGGGTCGGGGTCGGCTGCCGTGTCTGCTGCTGCGCCAGCAAGGACCAATGCGATCGTAGAAAGGAGTAAATAGTATATCGAGTCGAGCCGCGCGCGATGTACGCTTACTTGACCGAGGACAATAGGCCAGGCTCCCATGCCAGCAAGGAACTGGACACTGTCGCGATTCCAGAGAAGGCTCTGCCAATTTTCTGCTCCCGTGAAAACAGCCGACCGGGAACTGGCAGTTAATAATGCAATGCAAATGGCGACAATGAAGAAGCATTGCGCTTCGTGGAGTTCAGCGAGAAAAGTAGTCGTGGCGTGTGCTAGATTTGTTCGTTCGAGTTGTTCAAGGCCAGATTCGCGTCGTGGCAGTTGGCGGGCAGGGCAGCGTTTACGAAAGAGGTTGGCGAAGAATGAACCCAGACTGTTGATAGCTCTATCAATCTTGAATAAAAGAAAAAAGAACCATGCGTAGAGAACCATTGCCGTTTGGGTGATGTATGAAATTAAGACCTGTCAGTCAGTGAGCATCAAACAGGGTTAATACACAACGGTTACACTTACGCCAGGGCCAGCAATGTCGCCGTTGAGTTCACTTTCCAAGTCATTGCAAAGCGAATCGAGGGCATCATACAACATGATCCACCGCACTCTTCCATCCTCGATGTACCTGGAATCAAGTCGGCCGATAGAGCAGTCTCCCATGCTCTTGTCACGGCAGCTTGCTGCAGCACACTCATATGTACTGTTCAGAACTCCTATCCCATCAAATCCGGTAGCATTGGCAACTCCAACCTCGCGCAATGACTCCATGATTAGCATGTTGGAAGAGTCGTCCAGTGAAGGAAACGTTGTCGGAGCCAACGTCAATGACGCTAACGACAGACAGTGCCAAAGAGTCTTCCATGAACGAAAGAGTGTTGCTTTTTCGCCGCAAATCTTTGAGCAATTCATGTTGACTCCAGAGCCATCCTGATTCCGACAAGCATCGTAGAGAAGTGTCATGGGCTCAATGGTTTCAATATCGGCCCTATTATTGAGGCTGGTGACCAGGTTCCATGGCACGAAGAGTGTTCCCCGAAGAATCTCAGCTGTATCGGGTCGCAATGTGACGTCTTGCGTATAGCCATCCCTTTCGCCATTGTCTGTGAGAATGGTGATTATGGATCGCATGCGTATTGATTGGTGACGTCAGGTTACCATTCGTTACCAGGTTAGCGGGATTTCCTTCCAGACATGGAGCATCCCCTTCGCCGTCATGTGCCAAAGGGAGAACTGAATGCTCAAGCTCTCTGTAAGGAGTTGCAACAAGAATTCGACTTAGATTCCGCGGACGCAGCTTCGTTTGATGTCGATAAACGGGCATAAGGAGAATGTCGAAATGTGTCTGCTGTTACGTTCCTTCGTCTGTATGAAACAAGGCGGTGCCAAGTGGCAATATTTCCTTGGGTTATCTCGGTGCCCAGACAGGACAGGGATTGGCAAGGGGTGGCAAGGGACTCGTGACGAATTAATTATTAATTTGACGTCTTGAGGGATGATCGGCCTGGAGCGACGTAGTTGAACCGCCCACAGATCTATGTTCCGATGAAACTGGGTAGCAGTTATGAAAGCAGAATAATGAGTAGGCGAAAAGATCTCGGACACACCGTCTAAGACACCAGTCTTGTGGCTTTGCAAGCACATTACGGATACCAACTTGAATGCAAGTTGTCCCAGAACTAAATGCTATATACTAAATAGGAAACATGTAGGGAATATACCTAACTTCAAGTTGCATTTTTACCCATCATCTTCCTTACTAAGACTTTTATTCAACTAAGACTTCATGTTCTTTCTTTGTTAATGTGACTGATTATTCTCAACGTGCCCTCCATAACTTTATTATATATAAAAGGTATTTGCCGGTCTTAATTTAATAATCCTATGGCCGTGCAACCGTGAATTCCGTCGGAGTCCAGTCCGCCTCAGTACCAATGCCTATCCCTCCAGACCAGCCCGGAATGTGCGCGTAGTCCCGCAAGTAAAAGTCCTCCCACGTCTCATTGGTGTCAGAGCACTCATATACCTGGCCGCCTTCATCGTCTTCTCCCACATGCCTGCAGTCGGATCCCGGGATGGAGCACTTCAGCCCCTCGCCGGCGGCCGTCGGTTGCACGCAGGTGAGGGGAACGGTTTGATCGCGCTCCTCGGGGCAGGCGAGTATGAAGGCCACCTTCTTTCTAGCCGTTTGGGGCTCGTACCCGGGGGTTACTAGGTAGCGCGCGCACACTTTGTTCCCGTCACGGTCGATGAGGTAGTTGGTGACTGGGTCGACGGAGAAGGAGGCAACGGCAAACTGCTGGGGTTGCTCAGAGGGTTCGAACGAGTAGCCCAGCCAGGCGAGGCTATACTGGTAGAAAGAGCCCTTAATGGGGTCGCCGGAGACGATGTTGAAAGTGGTCAGGGGCTCGGGGCCTGATGAGGTGGTCGAAGTTAAGGACGGGGCGGTTGAAGACGTTGCTGTGTCAGTTGAGACGGTGGCGGTGTCTGTCGAAAGTGCTCTTACATCCGTGGACGGAGAGGAAGCAGAAGAGTCGGTAGATGTTTCCAAAATTGATGAAGAAATAGATAGTGTTAAGGAAACTGAGGTAGACAGGGTCGAGGTTGAGGTAGACGAGACCTGGTCTGAGGTGAGCGCGGTCGAGTCTGTAGTAGGCGGAAGTGTCGTATCAGAAAACGCGTCAGAAGGAACTGTCGAGGAAGAAAGAACCGCCGAGTCAGAAGGAACCGCCGAGCTAGGAGAAGTTGTCCCGTCAATCAATGACGGAGAGGGAGTCGGGACAGCCACCTCCGAAGACGAGGCTGTTTCAATACAGGTCAGGACCAAACTCTGGATGCTTTCTCATGGTGCAACTCACTTGAAGAGCGAGGCCTGCATTCTCTCGCAGCCGCGAACTTCACGGCCGACAAGCCAAGGGCAAGTCGACAAAGAGTCCTCAGCAGCATCTCGTCGGATGAAATATGGATTGACCAAGAAAGAAAGCACTGAAAGGGGTCTCGTTGGCTCTTATTCCCATCGTGGCAAATTAGCTTACTGTCCCCGAAACTCCTCCGTAGTGCCTGAATAGTTTCCCTAGTTCGTTCTGCGCGGTAGTTGGTATTAGATCCGAAACTAGCACTTCCAATTCAACGTCCGGCCGTTGACTACCGATGGCCCGGTTTTTCCTTTTGCCGCCAATTTGAGATTACGCCAATCTTTGACGAATAGAGGGCTATTGTGGCCATCCCTTAGGCACCAAGGTGGAGGTCTGAAGCATTAGCCTCGATTACACTATCTGCCGCCATTCCTTATTTCCCATCCAGTTCAGGGCCGGTTCAAGATCGACAAACCCAGAGAAGTTCTGCAAGTTTGGTCGCAGAGTAAAACTTCAGTGGAGAGCAAGAGTGAGGATAGAGAGGTCTTCATATATTGGGTTTATTAGAATGCTCGGATGCTAGAACAGGTTGAGCATAACCAATTCGGGTTCTAAGCCTTGGATTTTGGGTCTTACCTCGCGCCAACCGATTGATCTATATGCTTTTCAAGAGACGAGTCGGGGTGCTTAAACTCGTCCAGCCTTGTCAGACAACCTATCTCCTACACCACAATAGACTCGTAATGAGATACACTAGTAGGAAGTCATAGAGAATGCATTTCAGTCTAGACATTAGGTTAGAACCATGGTACCGTCGTGTTCATCGTTTCACCCTGGTTGGCCCGGAATATTCAAGTTTCTTTCTGGTGGGCAGTTTGCTTGCAGGGCAGTAACCCCTGCATGGCCACATTGCTGCCCTCGCAATTCGCAATCACGGCGGGAGTCCGTAATTGAGTTACTGGGAAGCCATGCATTGAGCAGAGGGAGTTGCTCCAGCTGCCTTGGAGCTTGCCGTTTAGAAGCCCGCACGTTTCGACGAGGGCGCGGGCTCGACCTCATGCGAGTGGAAACCCGCAGGGCCCCTAGCAAGTCGTAAATCATCCATTTACTATTTGTCAAGCTCAGTTGATTATGCCTTATGCACTGTCTAGTAACTCTTTTTAATCAACTTGACCCATCCAACTAACTACCACCTAGGGATCCCCATCATCAATAACTGGGACAAGTCTCAGCTGATCAATAAAAAGTTCCGCGGTAGGCTCTGAACAACCAAGATGAACACCAACAAGCGCAGAATCAGATTCTACCTTCCAAGACGGACCCCACACGCGATACTCAGTAATGGGGGACCAAGGCTCAAGACTGCGGCGTCTGATCTCAGCTCCATCAACAGTGATCCTCATGTAGCAAACATTCTCCCATTCCGGTTTCCAGGTCTTCCACCTGAAGCCCACGGCCATGGCAACATGATCGCCAATAGGCAGACCAGAAACTTGCTGCTGTATGGTAGCCTCGGTTAGGGGATAGCACTGCGACTGCGACGCGAAGTTGACGACTCTTTTGGGTGGTATTAGAAGGGTTCCAGCTGTCGAGAAAGGAGCGTTGGGGAAATATACTCACCCGAGATGATCGCCGCCCAAAGCTGGCCTTTCTAGAGTGGACCTCTGGATCGAGATGCGAGGGCTGAGGAGCTCCCAGGGAGAGCCGTTGAACACGCCAGTTCCCGATGGTTCATCGAATCCCCCGTTTTCCAGGTACCTCGCTTGGGCACCACCGAGGGTCAATGCCGCGACTAGGCCGGCTGTAATGGACTTGAGAGAAGGCATCTTGGGGATGTTGGGCAAGCCAGGGGAAGAAGAGGGGATGGATGGAACAGCTTGAAAAGACTTATAATCACTAATTCTCAAACCAGTCGTGAGCTTCGTGTCGTGACACGCTGCATGCATCCAGACACATATAGTGCCAAAGCCAGCCCCTATTTATGGGGGGACAAACACTCATAAAACGTGGACCCAGCTAGAAAACTCGGCTGAAAAAGGGTTTAGTCTACTCCACCCTCACAGCAGCCAAGAACCAAGACGAGAGCACACTGGCAGCCTTGAGACGAGGCCCCGAATTTATTGTCGCCAAGAACCAATAGCTCAGATGCCATGCCAACGATTCTCAAGCCACTCATTACAACCAGGTAGTTGACTAAGCTTCCTTGCCAATCAGGTTCTCTGCCGAGGAAAGGTGGCTGGCTGAGTCGGCCTCCCGGGTAACCTCTTCGTGTTGACACCAAAGCTTCAATTGACACATTGAACAGCCTGTTCAACACAGAAGTTGTCTTCATTCCGTGTATCAGTAATTTATATTGACTTATCAAAGCCTTGTGGCTGGCCTGTTGTTTGTTTTGAGTTGCTGCGGTTCCGGGTAGTAGAGTTAACCCTCATCTCCAAAAGTAAACAGTTTAAAATCATTAACATGACAAATAAGAATCTTAAGAAAATATCGTACGACCCGCAAGGCACCTACTCTAGTCCCATCTTGAGAAGAATCCTTTGGCAGTCGTAAAATCCTAGCAAAATTGGCAGAGCTCACTGCGTATCATTTTCTCCTTGCACTGCTTGCACGAGGACTCTGAAGATTTTCTTGTGATGCGATTTGGTCCTCCAGCGGAACAAATCCCGGGATGGAAATTACATATATTATGACAACCAGAAAGAGGACCTCGAGATCCTCAACAGCCTCCGAAAGCATGGGAACGGGCATTTCTGACATACTCAAGCAAAAAGCGCATCGTCTGCAAGCTTGATCGAGGCGAATGTTGTAGCAGAGTCGGTTTCGTCGCTGGTCGTTACGTCGAGTGAGTTGAATAGTGCTCATCTACTAGCAGGCACTGTTCCAGCCGCCTTTTCTTCAGAGACTTCCACGTAAAAGTATGGAATTCTCCAAAAGAGTGCTTCGTGCTCCTCTATCTGGCTTAGGACAAGATGCCATGAGAGCACAGAATCTAAAGAATCAGTAGTGGCAACCACTTGAGATGTCTTCAGAATTAAGCACTGCTTACAAAAGTATGAGAGCTTCTGGGAATTCAGGCTGGGGTAGTGTGGTATTGGATTTATTACAATAATTGATTTGAGCTCGATTCGTATCTCTGCATTCTGAAGGTACTAAATAAAACCTCATTCCTAAGTACCCGCCACTACTGATTCCTCAGATTTTCTGCCGCTTGGGAGAGGAAGTCTCCGACCTGAACGAACCTATTAGCAGAAGACACTTCACCTATTGCTAACATGCAGCAGCGAGATAATACCTTGTGGAAGCATGTAAAGTTGGCCTTGGCATCCTTTACTGATTGTCCTATTGTGTAGTCATACGGTTGACCATTGAGCCTATCCCTCGCCGGAATCTTTAGGGAATCGATGGTCTTCTGCTCGTCGTCTGGTAGCGTGGCCATGTAGGCCAGGAACTCATCTGTTGCCGACCGACTCGGCGCCGCGTTCTCGGACTGATCCTCCAAGAGTATTTTCCCAAGTGCTTCCACTTGACGGATGGTTTCCGGTCGCACACCTTGCTTCATTTGGCTCTGGGCCAGCTGCATGGGTTTCAAGCTGGCTCCAAGCGGATGCGACAGGATGTTGCGGATGTCGGCTTCAGTGAACATGTCCCTACTCAAGGGGTTTCTCATAACCCCGTCGTTGACTGCGAGCGCCCGTGCAAGTTCTTCCATGTCCCAGGCGTAGTTATCTTCGGAAACGAAGAAGTTCTCCGCCGGGATTTCTTCGATCCTATCCCCATACATCGTTTCCGAGTTGACGTACTTCTTTTGCAGATGCTTCCGCTCCACGAAGGCGAATGCATCGGTGGTTTGTCTTGTCATGCTCTCTGGCAAGGCCGCCTCCAATAGAGCCCTTCGCTTCACCAGTCTCTCCCGAATGGCGTCTAGGTTGGGTGTTGCTTGCTGCAAGGATGCCCACGCCACCGCGGCCTCGAAATCTTCCACCAAAAGCTCCTGGGCCTTGTCGCTATTTGCAGCAATATCTCTCGCTGCTTCTCTTGCTGAAACAGGTTGCAGAGCCTGGATGGCCTTATCAATTTCACCACAACTGATGAGCCCGAGGTCCGTCATCGCCTGCTGATATTCTTCGACTTGTAGCTGAGAGAGTTGTAAAGTCCTGGAGATTTCATGACTGAGATGTGCAGCCTCAACCATCAGCTGTTGATAGCCTTCCAGAAGCTTGCTGTCCTGCCTGGTGTCGCCTTGCATTGTTCTTTTGTGAGACTGTGCTTCAGGTTGGCCGCGTCTAGGAAGTCCACCACTACCGGATGTGGTTGTGTTTGTCTCTTGTCTTATTTGGAGGCAGCGCTGAGCCACGGCATTCCCTGGATCGAGCTGAAGGAGTACACTGGCGATGTTATGAGCAGCGCCTGCGTGGCCAGATGACTTAATATATATGCACAAAGGTGAATCCCGCTTACCCGTATATCTTACCTCTTTCGTTCATAGCCTCCCAGGCTTCGACGATTCTTTCGTGAAGATAGACATTCGCTGGCTCTTGATCCAGCATGTCATACAGCAGGTCGACGATGCTTGATTCCGCGTACATTTCCGCGGTAGACCTGGGGAAACCTGATCATCTTGGGAGTGCAGCGCCTTTTTCTCTAGCCCAAAGCAGAACGCCCCATAGCTAGGCTGACTGAGGGATATTTTGGACCCATTTCGAGGAGGGTCACTCCTAAGTACAGGTACCACTCCCTGCGCCTCGTTTTGCCCAGCATGGCTGCGATATAGTAATAACCGTGAAACCGGTAATCCGCCCGGATTGTTAGGAAATGGAAATTACCTTCCTATAATGTACACCGAGGACAACGCATAGCCGCGTTGGACCTCCCGACACGCAGCGGTTGGGCCTTGGCATTCTAGGTATATCGCCATAACTCGGCTGCTCCCTTCTGACCTCTCTAACAAGCCTTGACGTCCTCCTGAGTGCCTTTTAGTGCCACAATGAGACGGATACTAAAATCTTTTCGTAAACACAAAGGTGCGCCTCGTATTCAGCAAGGAGACCAACAAACACAACCAGAACCGACCACCGAGACATCAACGCCTATTCATGTTTTGGAACTTCCTGTGACACCGCTGACAGGCGAGCCGGAGCTGCCTCCTCAGCCGCCTACACCTGCTGCCGACGGACGACGCTGGCGGGATGAAGTCAGAGCCTCGCCTCTGCACACTTTCGTCACGCAGGGGCAGGGAAACCTACGGCAACATGACGTGGATCAGCTTAGCAACGCAACGAGAACCTATCTGGTGAGATGGGAGAGCTACCACCACTCCGGCCAAGGTAGCGACCGCGATGAAGTTCTGCTGGGTCTTATCGAGGAATGGGACGGGGACGGGGACTGGGCCATGGCGACACTGGCTTGCCTAAACTTCTTGTCGGCAACAGAAGCCTCCAGTCAACTGGAGTGTCTCACATCTCTGGATCTTGCAACATATCTTCGGTGTCTTGCCGTTGCGGACAAATCTAGAGCAGACCTCATGCGCGAAGATGAAAGGGGAGCTCTTCAACAGATTTCACCACCGTCCAATATCAACATCAGCCGATTTGAGAGCTTTCTGAAAGCCTTCATTGTTTGCCGTCCGTCAACATTCCTCCCGGACCGACTTATCATTGGCTGGCTAAGCAGAGACCGTGGCATCATTGATCGTATGAACAGTGGAATAGTCATTCACTTGGAATCCCAAAAGCTACACAGCGCCTTTCGCCTCATCCAATGCATCCAAATCCTCCATCATCTGCCTGGGGGTCCAGAACTATGCAGCGACTGGAGGAAATCCTTCTGGCAAGCGTGCTTATGCTGGGTTCCGGACATACAACGCCTCGGTCAGTGGGAGTCCGGCTGCGTGACGGATGCGCAGAAGCATCAACTATGCGACTTAATCGACCTAGATGGGCCTGACATGGCAACATTTCGAGAGCCATGCTTGGGGTTGTCAGAACCAGCCTGGTACTCACACATCCAAGTCCAGCCGCGGACTCCTGCCCGCCTTCAACAAATATTGACCCTTCTATCAGAGTCAGAACGTATCGGCACCAACGCAGTTGACCTCTTCATCTACCTTGTTATTGAGAATCCGGCCGCCCAGTCGACATTCGCGTTCCTCGAACACCTCCTGGATCAACGGGCGTCTGACGACTCCTGCCAGGGGCTTGTCGACCTCTTGCGACCCCAGAGCGACAGCCCAGACGTTTGCACTCAAATGGCAGGCCTCGAGGGCCTACTTCCATTGATTACCTTGGAGATTATCCCCAATCTTCCTCATGGTATCGGGAACCCAGCGACTCAGGTCGTTGATGTCATGTCCGCAGCTCAGCACGAATTCGCTACACAGCTGGACAGCGGCCCAGGCGACTATATTGGGATGAGCATTCTGGCCTTTGGAAAAGCAATATTAGCTTCAGAAGCGATCCATTCGAGCTTGACACCGAGTTTTCTGGCCATGGTGCGGGAGTTCCCTGAGCGCGAAGTGGCGAAATGCATCTTTGAGCGACTTGAGGATGCCACGCCGGGGGAACCTGGGCGTTTTTCGGCATTGAAATCGTATCTTATGTCCAGCCTAGGCGGTCGAACGGAGTTTTCTGCGGGAAATGTTGATCTGTCCGACATCCAAGATGAAGTTGAGTTCTGGAGGAACAATCCAGATCTCGACAGGCGAGACCTAGCGACGATTCTGGCCGGTGTCAAGTGTCTGGAGTACAAGAAATACGTCTCTTGTCTTGTGTCTGCAATGTACGAGAAGGATCTGTTCGTAAAGGAGCTACGGGCGAAGCTCATGGATGAACATTCCGAAGCATGCTCCGACCTCATATCCTACCTTTCTCTGCGCCGACGCCATGGACAGCTATCGGCTGACTGCTGGACGGCGCTACTCTTGGCCATTATTGAGGAACGAGGCTCCTATTTGGTTCGGGGGAACTCGCCTTTGAAAACAATGGATCGGTGGCTGAGCTTCATTCAGGACCTTCTCGGACTGATTGTGTCCACTACACAAGCCCAGTTGCGAGATTCTGGAGACGGTCTCACGCGCCAGCGACTCGCTTGGTGGAAGATGCTCTCTGAGAATACCAAGGCACTGCGGGCAATCGAAACCTTGGTGAAGGGAGTTGAAGACTTTGAATGGATCTTTCTCACAGGCGAGGAGACGGCACTTCTCACCTTGATCGAACATGTTCGGAAGGGCGACGGCATGCCAAAACTCACTCGCCTTGTTGTCCCCCAGCTGAAGCCAAATGGAGCGAATCTAGCCCATGTTGTGAACATCTTGAACTCACTAGAGAGACTTTCTCAGCGCGGCCACACGATCTTGGAGATGATCTTGACAAGAGCAACATCAAGGCCAGAACAACCACAATGGTCGAACCGATCGCTGGGAGTGTTGTGCACAGTTTGGCAGGAAAGCTCACTTCTGACAACTTTCGACAAGACGGTCATCAGGATGGTCAGAGAGAATTTCAAACCATTTCCCTCCTTTTCTCGCAAAGCTGCGAGGTCTCTGCTTCGCCAGCTGGTCTGCGAACGCGACTCACTTGTTGACCGTGCGTGGGAGCTGGAGATCTCGCGGTGGAAGCTAAAGGGAGAAGATTCCAAACAGCATTCAAAGTTATTACACGATGCGGGCATTCAGGATACCCCTTTTCAGGCCGTAATGGGTGGCGTCCCTGTTGAGCTGGCTGATGCGATTGAGGTGGTTTCACCAAACGAGTACGAGATTTCATTTCCCCTGACCGGACTGAATGAGCTTCAGCGCCAGGCACGAGGTGTTCCTGATGCTGCTCGACTGTTGCTTGTTCGGGTTCGCCTCGCAAACCCCACGGGATTCTGCATACACTACTCCCCGAACGATGAAGCCGTGGCAGATCAACACCTGTACTGGAACTCAAGTTCTAGCGATCCTGATCAGCCGATCTGCAGAACGAGGCCTTCACTCTTCACATACTGTCTTGCTCGAAACATCCACCGACTACTAAAGAGTCCACAGACTCTTTCGACAATACACGGCAGGATTGAGACATGGGTCACCATGTCGCCGTCGACTTGTGGCATCTGCGGCTCTTGGATGAACACCAAACTGTGGAAGACCGCCTCGTGCTCGAGGACCTGTTCGCTGGCGTTTCGCCAAGCCCCATTAGAGGCCCGCCTACACAATCTGCTGGTAGACCCTCTTTCATTAGACCTCCTGCTTTCAAGCGTGTATGCCGCTGCTCTTGACACATCCCTTCTGGACTTGATTCCAGGTTGCCCCTTGGACAGGGCCTCACTCCCAAGGGTGATCAACTCGCTGCCTCCGATGGCGACACTTGCCAAGGCTCAAAATCTTTCCAAGGTCTTCAGAGACACAGTCAATGGCTGGGAGCAGGAACGACTGCTCTCCTGGTTGTGCTTGAGCTTCAGGGGCTTCTTGCGGACCGCTCCAAAGGGCTACATGATACCGAGCATGCCGCATTCACAGCAGTTCCTGCTCATGAACTCCCATCACGACCGGGAAATGGCCTTCGAAGACCGTTTGGGGACCCCTGCGAACAGCGGGCCCGTTTTCCATGGCACGACCATCAGTCGGCTGTTCCTCATTTTGTCGGAAGGTCTGAAGAACTTGAGCGGCACGCCGTTGATGCTGCATGGTTCATCTGGTGGTCCGGGGATCTACTGCGGTGACGAGCAGTCCACCTCGTTCGGCTACTCAGGGGTGGTCGGAAAGAGTTGGAGTAACAGCGTCATCTCTGAGCACAGGAGAATCATGCTGGGTTGCGAACTCGCGAATTACCCGACCGTCAACACGCCGACGCACGTCATACAAGACGAGAACAGAATCCTCGTCCGATACGTGTTTTTGCTCCCCGCAGACCATCGTCCTCCCCCGAGGCGCCATGTTGTTCCTGCCATGAACACTGCATTTGCTATGCTGAGGACGGGTCGAGCAACCTAGCGAGCGTTTCCAGGAAACCCCTAACATTTCTTAGTGACATCAGATAGCCCCATAGCAGATCCAGAGGCCTGCGAGTGTTGAGTAGCTCACCATCTATTGGCATATCTCTCTTGCGTATATGTCCCTGAATTTGAAATTCTCACGGGTTCCAATTTCTACTCACTCAAAAACCAACTTGATCGATATCCCTGACTAACTTGACTGGCGGCAATGGGTGTGGGGTGGTGTTCACCGTTTCCGCAGCTTCTTGGCCAACCTCGACGTCATTGGAACCCCCATCCCACTTGAAAACAGGAACCCAACCCCTGAAATCTTCTTCCATTGTGTTCAAGTGGTCTAATTTTGCGTCCAACAGCTCTTGGTCCGACCCCAATCGAGACATTCCTCCCCGAACCTCCTCGCGGAGAGCGTCAATAACAACGGAGACCGCGGGGGCTGTTTTTGTCCCGGACTTTGTCATGGTTGCTACTAAATCTTTGAACCGAGTGTCTGCTTCTTCAGACCAGGCATTGAGAGAATTCTGCAACGAGATTCGATAGGTACGATCCCTCATTTCTTGTAGTTCCTCCATCTCCGCAACAGTCTTCCTGTGTAATTCCCATGGATCCGAATCCTTGATGAACTTGGAAGGTACGGAGGGGAAAATACAACAGAGAAAGAGGGAGCTGAAAATGGAATAGCAAATGTCTCGGGCTCGGTATGTGCCCAGTACGTCACTTGGGTCTCGATCCAGTTGACCAACAATGACGACCTCGCAGAATGCTCGAATCAGAAGGAAGTAACCGGCTGTGCCAGATGCGATAGCCCTCTGGATAGTTGTAGTTAGTTCATGGTCTAGGCCTTGAAGCCGAAATACCTGAATATCCAGACAAGGTAGCTAACCACATACCTCATCAAACTGACACAAGCACTGACGCAAAGCTGACTCAGTGCCGGGCGTGAAGGTATATCGTGGCGATAGGAAGGACTTTCCTTGGTCTGGCACTGAGATAACCACAACCATCAAGAGAACCATGACGAAGTACAGAGCTGTGAAGCCAACATCGAACCTGCTTCGAGCCGCGGCGATGGAGTCGATAGTTTTGAGGTCGACGAAGTTAAGCCATACGATGCAGAGACTGAACTGAAGGCCCAACTTATATAATCCCAAAACCCAGAGAGGTCCGAAGACAAAAAACTCGGTGTTCGTGAGGTTGACCTTTGGGGTTCGATATCGTAGAACGGTCCACCCGAAGCCGCAGAGGATGAGAATCTCGGATAGTGTCCTCAACAGTATATTAAAGCTCTGGAATATGATGTAGTGATATGTCAAAATAGCCCCCGACTGCTGTATTACGAGATCAACACAGTGGAGGAAGAAGTATCTCAGTAATGTCAGCCATTGCCTGGTGCTGCACCTAAGTGCAGCGTTGACATGAGGACTTACATTGAAAGTAGCACCATCCCTCCGTGGAGGACCCGTGCCATCTTCCAGGAGGGATGCGCTTCCATAACTGGGGTGACCGTTATCGTCATCATGAAAGCCGTGATCAGGGAGAGCCAGATTACGACACCAAGGCCCGGTTTGATGCCGCTCGTTGCAACATATCCGAGATACGTCATGACTAGTACGTAGTGGTGAGAGCAATGGTGAGAGAGAGGCTGCTCTGCTAATGATTTCTTCTGTAGGACTCTCAGGACCAAGATGTCTCAAACCAGACCTCGGTGGCCTGAACTGGATAGAGAGGCACTGGGACCTGTCACTCTTCCATTTGGCCCCGATTACTGCATCTGTCTTGAATCTGTAGAGGGAGGCAGACAGTACTCCTAGAGCAAGTACATTTCCCAGTACTTCCGTCTACACTGCCATTCTGCCTTATCGGTTGGTCTCGCACCGAGACAGTAGGATGACCTTGCAGCTCAGCCGCAGAGTTCACTTTTGGTCTCGGCCCTTGACTAGAACGCCTCACTAGGACTGGAGGCATTGGAAAATGAAGGAGGCGTTCAATCGCTCAATAAGGCGTCCAATAAAGTGTCAAACAAGGCAATAAAGAGCATCAAAAGTGCACTATTACACCCCAGTAAATACCTCACACGGCACAACGGTGTGCCTCTGTGTTGTCTCCGACCGGCCATCGCCAATCCGCTGCAAGCCTGGGGACACGGCAATCGTCACCTGAACCATATCCCCCCTCCTTTCCTCCCCATCCTCGCAATCAACGAAGCCATTGCTTCCGCCGATCATGACGCTCTGGTTCAGCTCTGCCGTCAGCAGCACCAGCCTGGCCGGGTTGACTCCGAACTGCAGCGCAAGCTCGAAGGCCAGGGTAGCCGCTGTGCGGAGTTGACCCTGCAGCCCGCTTTGGAGCGTAGAGCCAGATGCTGTCGCGATGGCGGACAGCATTGAAATGGTCTGATCTGCTACACGGGTTACGTTGTTGTGACCCAACCGAACGAGGCTACCAGTTGCTTCGCGGCCGCCCTTGGTGGCAGCAGCAGATAACGTCTCGAAGGTGACAGAGCGCCAGCGGTTCGATGCCTCGTCTTGATGGAAGATGTCCAATTCTACACAGTTGTTTAGCTCGCCTTCGCGGAAATGAATCGAAGATTCCTCACCAAAGCTTGCGGAACCATGAGCCCTGGACCTCCAGGCGCGGTAGATCTCCTTCATCTCAACTGCTCCGTCGTCTGGACCAAAGGCGCCAAATCCAAATGGAAGAGCAAAGAACCCGGAATGAAGGACTGACCAGACTCGCGATCTGAGCCAGAAATGCGCCTTTCCCTGCACCAGACGCAAGGAGTCTTCCGGGTCGAGATGACGGCCCAAACCCTGGGAGGGTATGTCGACTGTCATGGCGAGAGTGGCCGTGGCGTTGTTGATAATGCGAGATAGTTCGCAGAACTGCGTCCTGAGCTTCTCGTCGGGCCAGGACTGACTCTTGTCGCTGGAGACCAGCAACTGTGCTTGTAGATGTCGTTTCTCGTTATTTAGCCTCGTCTCGAGGATTCCCATTTCGCTGGAGTGCCCGACGACGAGTTGGCGGATCGTTTCTTCGTGCTCCCGCCCAGCTTGCTCTAGCTCTGCCTGCTTTGCGCTCAGATTCCTTGCCGCTTGCTGCATATCCCTTCTGGCTTGGTCCGAATTCTTCGCAACTTCTTGCTGCAGTTCTAGATTCCTTGCTTCAAACTCACTGATGATGATTTCGATGTTCTTGCCGAGAGATTTGACCTCCTTTGAGAACTCATTAGCCCTTTGGTTGCTCTCGTTCAGCTGCCGTGAGAGGCGGCTCGCTCCGACGACGACTTGTTTGCCCCATTTGAAAAGCTCTCCAAGTTCGTCATCGTCGCCAACCAGGCCCAGTTCCTGAATGTCGGTGTCCAGTAAGTTGTTGCGGTTTGCCAAATCCAGGAATTGTCGAATACGGCTGCGGTACCCTTTTTTGACAGACCTGGCGGTCTCCTCGGTTTTTTTGAAGCTCAGCCAGTCCATCGTATGGTGAAAAAGGATCGCGAAAGAACTCTCGCCGTGATTGTACTAGGTGCAAATTCACTGACAAAGCGAGATGGGAACGTATCGGGTTTGAGAATGTCTTTGAGATGGGAGAAAAACACCCCAGAAAACGCAGAGCGGAGGCGGGCGTACACAGCCCTTCCATGCTCACTGAAGCTAGGGGGGTTGAATGAGGTAGCTCCTCTGCCCTGATGAATGTGGTGGCGGAGGGGTGCGTACAGAACCACACCCCCTTCAGTCCTACATGCACGGGGATTTAAGTCCGTCAATGCCTGCTGAAGATACGGTCTACTATCTGATTTCATCTTGTCAACTTACAGCCCGAGACGACCTTTGACCCCTACAAGAATGGCCAATGTGATCGCCTATCTACCAAAAAGAAGTACGACCTGCTGACCTATCGCAGCAAAACGGGGTTGAGAATCGCGTCGTGCTTGGTATTGATTACGGCACGACAGGCACTGGTAGGCTAGATTGTCCTTTACGGCTGAAAAGTTCGCTAACGATAAAGGTCTTTCATATATGCACCAGAAAACGACGGGCCTACCTCAGTTCCAGGACCTCAAGGTCTTCGTGGGATGGAGTGGCGGCAGTGGCAACCCCAAGATCCCATCTGAAATCTCCTACTCTAAGGTGGCAAGCCGGAGTGGGAAAGATGGAGCGCGGCATAATCTCGTGCTTCACTGGACGAAGTTGGAGCTTGAAACTCGGGCTCCTGCCACCGAGCTGGAGGCACTTCTTGAAGCTGTCCAGGGCCTGAGCCTCGTGAAGCGCTTTCGCGAAGTCGCCGGTGCGGACATCAACTACGAGGCACCGAGGCACTTGACCAAAAGCCCATCAGATATTGTCAAGGACTTCTTGGCGATAGTTGCGCGACAATATTACACCCACATGAAGGGACAGTCGGCTGCTCTGATCGGGGGGCAAATTCCACTCGACATTGCTCTAACATATCCCGCTGTAAGTGCTCCTTTTCACTCCAGACTTTGCTTCATACTCTCAGAGAGCGCTGTAGGTCAGGGCTGATTCATAAGTCTCGACAGGAATGGACTTACGAGCCACTCAACAAGCTCTATCGTTCCACGACGGCCGCCTTCAACAAGCAAATGTTTCCAACCCTCCGAAACGTCCACTTGGTTCCGGAGCCGGAGGCATGTGCATTATTTACTGTCCAAGAAATGATCTGCAACCAAGAGGACAACCTAATCCCTGTGAGCATCCTCAATTCCTCTGTTTCCCAGGGGCAGTACGCTGGGCACCAACCATGTCAGCTAACCATGGGCCCTTAGGGAGAGTGCTATGTGATCTGTGACGCCGGCGGTGGCACCGTGGATCTAGCCACGTACCGAATCGACAAACTCGACCCCCTAGAGGTCTCCAGAGTTGCTCCAGGCACAGGTACGGCAGGTGTTCTATTCTGACTCCGTGTTATAGTTGATATTTGATAACTAAACCCCCATGTGTTTGCCGCAGGTGCGTACTGTGGAGCCACCCTGATCGAGAGGGCATTTATTCGTTGGCTCAGGTCGATCACAACAAACCTTGACATTGCCGATGATGAGGTTGGGACAGGGGGTCACTTTATTCTCACCCCCCAGAGGAAGACACTTCTGACCAGATTTCATCCCCTCAAGCACCAGTTTACAGGGAGCGAAACCAATACTTTCACGCTAGCTAGTGGCATGCATGTGAAGCCCGGTACACCGGGCTTCAAGAATGGCATCCTTACCATTGACGCGTGAGTGTTAGTCGCTAGTTGTCTCGAAGCGCCAGTACTGACATCTTTCAGGGACAGAATGAAGGAATTCTTTGAAGAGTCCGTGATTAAAACCATCAGACTCATCGCAAAGCAAGTCGAAGGAGCCACAGCGAGGGGGGAGATGGTCACAGTGAGGCCTTTCTAGGACCGGTGGCGGGCATTGCCCTGCGGAGAGGATATTGCTGACATTTCTGTCCAGAAAGTCTTTATGTCTGGCGGCCTATCACAGAGTGAATATCTGTTCGGGAGAGTAAAGAACTGGGCACGAGAAAGTCCGAGCGAATTGGAAGTGACGCGGCCCAAGGAATGGTAAGTTGCAGAACCCCGTCCGATCGCCGCCAACGAGCTGACGTCTAGATACAGCTGGACGGCTGTGGCACAAGGCTCTGTTCTTCGTGTGATGGGACTTGGAGCCGTCCCACCATCGCCAGTTAGCCATTGTCCGAGACACTACGGTATCGCGGCTTCGGAAGTCTGGAGTCAGTGGCGACACTGGGACAGACAGCCCTCCACAGACGGAGTCTATGGCAAGAAAATGGTTGAGGGTCAGATCACATGGCTTGTGAGGAAGGGAGACCTCATCCTTCCGAACTCGCCAATCGAGATAACCCAGCCGATCACTTGCACCTTCAATGCCGGGCATGTTGCCTACTCCAGCGCCGCGAGAATCACATTTTGTGCGACTGCCATAAACGAAGCTCCATCCGCGCTCAAGGACCTTCCAGAAGGTAGAACAGACCCTGCTCCCAAACTCCATACAACGACCACTAGATCAAGACGGCCAGAAAAGACAACTGACATTGAGCCTTATAGATAGTAATGAGCGCCCAGTATTGGAGATCATGCTAGACACTGTCCCGCTACCATATCGGAAGAAGACATTGGGCATCATCGAGGTCTCGATGGAAGTGGTGATCCGAGTCGGGTACTATGCGGGCCAGGGGGTGGATGTCAAGGTGCTCTGCAATGGAGAGCAGCAGGCGCAGTACGTAACCAGCCTGTGAGCGATGCGGACGTCATGGTCTGCTCCAAGGAAGAGACCTAGAGCGCCCGGTTGGATAATGCGTAACCTGATGAGTGCCAAAAACCCCGCTCCTGACTGCATGTCTGCCTTGGACTCTGCCTTGTCCTCTGCCTTGTCCAAGGCTCTCCAGGAAGACGAACAAGTCCGCGGACCAAGCCGCCCCCGGTGTAACTGCAAGCACTTGTCGCTTTAGTGAATAAGAAACAAGGTACAAGACGCCAATGTATACGCTCTAGGTAGGTCGGGAGGCAGCTGATATGCACCCCAAGTCCTGCATATTCGTAGCCCGGTCTAGAGATGGCTAGACCAAGCCATGATGCGGTGCGGCAACGCCTCCCGGCTGGTATCTATGCACCCCACACCGGCAGCTCGAGAGTTGCTTGTTTCTGTTTTCCTTTCAACCTATTGATCAGCACTTCACACAAGAAACCTGACTGTTGAGGCTCAAGGCGAGTGGAAAACGAAATCCCCTCCTCATGGAGGCCTGGAAGTTCACGCCCGGCGACCTCCTTTCATACCCCGTCGCAGCACTGAACGTCACGACGGCGAGGTGGCGGCTACAGCCTTTCCCGGACAACTTGGTCGGCATCGAGGGATCTTGGAACAGCAGCTACGCCAACAAAGACTTGCCTGATAGCAAGATCGTCTACCCCTGCGGGGATTCCCTCTGCGACTGGCGACGATCGTGCAAGAAGTTCTCATGCGCCATCGTAATCGAGAGCATCGGCACAACCAGAGTCGGTCCAGCACATACCGATATCGTCGTTCTCACCCACGGCATCATCATCCTTCTCGTCACCTTCATTAGCGCTGCCCTCATCATGGGTTGCGGGCACTCCAGCCTCCGCTCCAGAAGCAAACCACAGTCCGACAGAGAAATCGGCATCGTCGCACCCCAGCAACTGTTGCCATTGATCCCGCCGCCGCCGTCGGCCCTCCAGCGCGACGGGTCAGTCAACAAACACTACGTGACACCATCGCCGCTGCTCACCCTGCCTATTGCCGAGCTCACATGCCCGAGTTTTGTGGAAATTAGCTGGGCGGTAGCCAAGCCGAACAACTCGTCTTCTTCGCGCGACGACCGACAGCGCCGGGTAGAGGAAACGCGGCAGAAAGGGCGGCAGATAGAACGTTGCATGGCGCTGCTGCGTGAGATGTACGCGTTGGACTTGCAGGCGTGGTCTATGGAGGATGTTGCGCTGCGGGAAGGGGACCAGGAGACTCGGGTTCGGTTGTGGGAGCGGGTAGAGTGCATCTTCCAGGAGGTGACGGATATGGTGAGCGATTGGAAGACCGAGGCACCCCAGGGAACATCTGAATTGGGTTATTGGAGTGAGGAAGAGAGGCGGCTTATTAAAGCGATTCACAAAACTGTCCAAGAGCATCTAAAGGAAAGGCGCCCGCATGATAGGGCCGAAACAATGGCTGAAGGTGGTTCCCAATCCTCTTCGAGCGGATTTAGAATCGAAGAGCCAAGAAGAAGTGAGATGTAGCTTCACGACGGGTGTTGGGGTATGTGACTGACTCAATCAAGACGAGAGACAGGGAGTAAGAAGTAGGCACTCATGAAGCCCTGGTACTCAGCTTTTGATGGGGGTTGACGGAGTCTCCTCGAGGAAAGGAAACTCCAGCCATCAACAGAACGCACCTAGAGTAGCATTTTGCTTCGATTTGTCGTGGTCCATCATTGGGGTGGAATTGCCCTCTATTGCATTGGCTTTGGCAGATTGCCTCTCACAGTTCATGAATTGATGGCTCTGTACTTCACTCTTCTACTTTCATTTACCCGGATTTCTTCCATGTGCCTTTATTCGAGTTAATGATCAAGTTCAAGTGATGATGAGATTCACAATGACAGCATGTGAGAAGGTCATCAACTACCTACCCTGTGACACTACCGACTTCAGTTTCAGTCAACTACATAGGTCGCCGCTCAAGCTACTGACACGATAATTATTATGGCATTTCTATGTCTTCAGTTTACCGAAAACATTGGGGTCTTGTCTATCTTGGTTACATGTTTGGCCGTTCCAATTGATGGGGAGTCTGAGTCTGAGCCTCCACCAAAATCCGGCCAGTGAGTCATCGACTTTGAGACTTCTTTAGCTAGGACGACGTATAGGCTATAAAACTTTTAGTGCCGTTTCTTCCGACAATCACTTACTCCCATTCTTTCCAAAATATTGTCCTCAACACCAAAGCTTCCCGCAAGATGACGACGCCTGCATTCGCCTTGGAGCAGACCTCGCTGAACGCCATTCAATCACTCCCCCCCAACACCTACATCGTTCATGCCACGAACTGCATCGCAACATGGGGGGCTGGCATAGCAGCCGAGCTTGCTAGAGTATTTCCAGCTGCATGCAGAGAGTACAAGAAGTTTTGCGAGGCCGCCAAACCCGATGCCTCGACACGATGGCCACCGCGAAGTCTGGCCGGACGGTGCTTCATCATTCCACCACAGCCGACGGACGTAGCTTCTGGTGCCCCGAACGTACACATTATCTGCCTCTTCACCAGCTATGGTTATGGAAGACCGAACAAAGCGACAGGGAAGCCAGGAAAGGATAACACGGGTCGGATCTTGTCCCAAACTGAACGTGCTTTAAAGGACCTTCGAGTACAGCTCGGGGAGGACACAGCGACGGACCAAAAGGAAGCGGCCATCATATACTCCCCAATGTTCAACTCTGGAGCTTTCCAAGTCCCATGGGAGAGAACGGCAAGGCTGATTGAGAAGGAGTTCGAAGGCTGGGATGGCCGCTGGTTGGTGATGGCACCACCACCGTGATGACGGATTCAATGTCAAATAATACACTCATAAATATGGGTGTGAACGAAAATAGACCCCTGGCGAAGAACATGTGGCAAATTATCCATACATTTCCTGAATCTGTACTGAGCTAACTGGAGACCTTGAATGGCTGCTGTGAAGTGCTGAATAGTGAAATGCAGTAGCGGAAAGGGGAGGATCTGGACGATTTCGGTTGACGATCCAACATGGCTACGGTCGGCAACACCCAGTGGCACGTGCCGATCGTGTTCGTTCTTAGGCTGGGGAATTTCCACTCCATGCAGGTTGCCTGGCCTTCTTTCACCTTGCAACAATATTGCTCCCTCTAACACCCATTCGACGGCTCGGCAAGAATGGCAGCAGCCCTACCATCAACAACCGCGCAGTTGTGTGAAGAAGTGGACACTGTTCACGAGCCCAGCCTGGAGATAATGGATGTGGAAAGGAGCGAAGCTCAAGATGCAATCGACGTTGACGAGATACTATGCGACTTGTATACCGCTCAAGACAAACTGGAAGCCACAGAACGACTGGTGATCGAAAGGGACAACCAAATCGCCACCTTGCGCGAGCAACTGCGGCGCACATCTCTTGAAAAGGACCATCGAATTTCCCAGCTTGAACGGGAATGTGCTCAAAACCAGGCGCTACTCAAGGACTCAACAGCTGAGCAACTCGCATTGCGAGGGCTGACGCAGCGATCCGGGGATTGGGGTACAAGGGACGAAACGGAACTCATTGGCCTGCGACAGAAAGTACGCGATATGAAAGTCAAGCTCAGAGCCCGAGACGAAGCATTCGACACTCGCATTCAATCTGCTCAGCAGCAGGAGGCCGAATTGAGGCAGCAGCTAGCCCAGGCGGCCCAGGCAGCAACAGTTGCAGAAGATAGGAGGACGCAGGTACTTCAGCAGGCTGAAGCCCAGGGCCAGGCGTCTGGTGCGGCGCTAACAGATGAATATGCCGGACTCAGGCGGCTCTTGGAGTTCTACAAGGCAAACGGGGAAAAGGTTTTGAGGAAAATGAAGGACGCGGAAACTGCCAACGTGGAGCTCCGAGCCTCGCTCCGGGGCAAGGAAATGAACCTGGAGGAACGGGACGCACTCATCAAGAGTCTGAACTTACAGCTGGGAGAGCGCAAGTGGCTAGACAGCGGTGAGACCTCACCATAAGGCGAACGAAGGATGAAAGGCGATGCACGCAACACCATTCATGGTGGCGCTTTGGATCTGCAAATTGAAACAGGCAGCAGGGTTGTTCATTGGCGAATATCTCTCGGCTGGAGGTTCAGATGTGTTGTATGTACTGATACCAACAAATCCCCCACACTCGAAAACATGCCGAGGCTCTTATTAGTGCTTCTCATAGTCAGCCAAGGCGTCGAGATTGCAGCAGTACGCAGAAATACAAAGCCCCAAGCCGCCTCGGGGCGGTCTTGTAGAAGAGTGCATGCTCAGGGTTCATGGCTGGCCTCCCCTTCGAAGGCTGGGGCAAGTCAAAAGAAGAGCTTCCTCCCCACGAGCAAAGACCTAGTTACCGATAGGCAATCGCCAATGGCCCAAAAACACAGATAATGTCGACCGTACAACCGCCCCCAGGCGGAAGCTGGGACTTGGAGAGGCCCGACGAGGAATCTGTTCGCATTGTCATGACAGAGTGCAACTGTTCCGAGGAGAGAGCACGCCTGTTACTCAAGGTAAGGCTATCAGTGGCCTCCGCTATTATTTTGACAGAGATAGATTCATACTGATTCACATTATTTCGCCCAGTTGAGCAAGAATGATATAGCCAAGGCCAAACGCCATCACGCAGCACTCGCAAGATACATGAAACCGCCCAAGCCTCGGCCACGAGCATCAGATTCATCGTCATCGCCAACTCCAACTCCCCCAGCGGAAGACAACGTACTCGAAGATTCCAGTCGCCGGTACATGAAACTGCCCGCGCCTTGGCGACGAGCATCAAAGTCATATTCATCGCCATCTCCGACTCCCCCAGCGGAAGACGACGAACCCGGAAATTCTAGTCGCTCATCATCAATCGACCCAACCCAGAACATCTTGGCTGGCCCGAAATTATTTCCCTTCAGGTCCAAATCCCGTGCTCGATCGTCATCTCCGGTTCCCAACTCTGCGTCAGATGAATCCCGGGATTCCTCCCCCTTGCCGGAAAACAATGATCATCGAGACTCAGTGACTACTCTACCCCAGATGCCTGAACCCGCCCCCCCAGCAGCACCAGAGTTGCCAACCCTCCCAAAGGACTGGGACTTCAGACTGCCTACAGTTCCTGACACTGAGGTTCCATTCGGCCAGGACGACAGCTTCAGTCCACGCATCCTCGCTAGGCTTCTTCTAGATGGTGCCACCATTAAGGACGTCCGAAACTATCTTGAGTCCTTCGAGCGAGGTTCAGTCGAGAACCACATCAGCGACGAGGTCGAGGGATTCCCCCCCATCTTCTACGCCATCACAACAAACAACGCCCGCATAGTTCGCCTCCTTATCAATTTCGGGGCGGACGCTTCTGCGCTACATGAGGAGTCCCAAACTCCTCTCCTAGCCTTCACAATACTCAACGCTGACATACACCAAATCGATTCAACGGCTATTCTGTCGACACTCCTGAGCTGCGAAGCGTCGCCTCACGTTATCCCGCCAGAGGATTTCACACCCTACAACAAGGACCCGCCGACAGGTTCTAGCTTCGAGGAAGACCAGAAGAGCGCGGCAACGGAGCTGACCGAGTGGTGCAGCGATGCGACAAGTATCAGATTGGCAAAGGCAACAAACCTAACGCAGCGATATTTTCTCGAGCGGGCGACAAAGATGAAGAAGCCTTCCAAGAAACGGAGGCAAATCGCCCAAAGAAAGAATGCGGAAGCCCTGCTTGGAGTCCCGTACTTTCTCATCGGACAGTCGATCGCGACGGAACTTCTCGTCCAGAGATTGCTCACCCATCTCATGCTGCCTAGCAAGCGGCCACTTGTACTGTGCTTCGCTGGTCCTAGTGGCCATGGAAAGACCGAGCTGGCACGCCAAATGGGTCATCTACTGTCCTTGGACATAGAAATCGTGGATTGCACGATTGTTAGACAAGAGATGGAGCTTTTCGGACCACGCGAGCCCTTTGTTGGCGCTCAGAAAGGCTCGCCAGTCAACAATTTCCTTACGGAGCACTCGGGACAGCGATGCATCGTCTTCTTTGACGAGTTCGAGAAGACTTCACCTCAGATTCACCAATCGTTGCTGCTCCCATTTGACAATGGTAAGACAAAGAAACTTGGTCCAATTCTGAGACGAATCTGATTGCTAATGAAGTACCACCAAGGCGAATACCAAGATAGACGAAACCGTGAGAAAGTGGACTGTTCCAATACGATTTGGATCATGGCAACGAATGCGCTGGACAATATCATACTGGACTTTTGCGACCAGAACGATGCCATCTTTGGCACCGACCAAGATGAGACGTCGCGGTTGGCGAAGCAGCTCTCACGACACCTCCAGCAGGGCTTCCTTGACAATTTCGGGGTAAGAAGTTTCCCCGTTTATATCTCGTAGTTCACACAGTCACTGATCTTTCTGGACAGGCACCTGTAACAGGGCGTGTTTCAGATTTCGTCCCCTTCCTGCCCTTCTCACTCGGGGAACAGGCTGTCATCACGCACAAGATGCTGCTTGAGTTGGCCGAAGACCTACGTCGCCCTATCAACCTTTCAATTGGGCTTCAAGAGCGGCTGTTTGGCGATATCCGGCTCAAGATCAAACGGGATGCGACCGTGTGCACTGTTCTCGCTGAAGAACATTACCATAAGAAACTGGGAGCGAGGAGCCTGAATGCCGGGGCTAAGAAGGTAGAGCGAATCGTTGCAGGGGCGTACCTTGAGGAAGATGAAGAGATACAAGAGAATTGTGGCTTGCGAGACTTTATTGTTGATGCTCAAGGAAATGAGATTGTTGGAAGGGTCGGGAAGAGGAGTATGTAACGACGTATCAGTAGGTTAGATCTAACTGCTTGAGATGCCAAAGAAGACTGAGAGAATTCGCGGCCCTACCAGCCCTCATACGAAGCGCTAAAAGCGTCAAAAGGCGCCGGTTGTTGCGGGAGAGTTTTGCGTTTCTCTTTCCCTTCCTTGATGACCTTGGGATTATGGATACAATGCTGTGTCATTGTGAAACCGCAACTTGAGTACCAGTGAGCGGTATTGTAATCTCGTGGATCACTCGTGTACTCATCCACCTGCCAGACGTTTGCCGCTCCCACAAGCCCTTCATATTCATGCGCCGCGTCCCCCAGCAAGCTGACATTCCACGCAACCCAGTGATTGCTAAACGAGCGAAGGGGATACCCGAGCGCTGTACTTTTTTCGATAAGTGCCCACGGCCCGATGGGCGCAAATGCACAGTTCTGGATGAATTTGTTCAAGCAAAACCTTGCAAAGTCCAAAGCTTCTAAGGCGGTGGCGAGGATCCAGGCTTGCGCAGTATTGGAGAGCCAAGGTTCTTGTAAATACAGATCCGGATCTGAGCTGGGCTCGTGGCGGAGAGTCTTGAGCCAGCAACAGAACAGCTCAAAAACATCGGGGTCTTGGGATTCGAGTGAAAGGCGGTAATTCGAGCTTTGATCAGGTATCAAGCGAGCAAAGTACCCGGAGACAGAACATGCATGCTTCGTCTCCAGTTGGAACACCCGCGAGTTGCTCCCGCTGCCGACCTCAATCTCGACGGTAGCGCCAATGTCAGGGTGCTCTCCCATGCCACCCGCGAAGTCAAGTTGGAGTTTTCGAGAACTGGAGCAGACAGCGAAGCCGATATGAAGGGGAGGCTTGTGGTATCGTGTTGGCAAGCTGAATCCGCACGGGCGGCAGGATTGAATCGCCTGATGGGTTGCATCACTCGGTTGAGGATGATGCCCTAGTTTTCCAAGAAGCAGGCTGAGCTGCAGTGTGAGTTAGCTAGCGCAAAAGAGTCTGAAGCCAAGGTAAGGCAAAGAGGGGTTGAAAGGCAACCAACATGAAGCCGGGGCTGAGAGTGTTGAAAGTGCAGAAAACACGGGGGAAAACACGACATCAGCAAAGCACTTGTTACGAGCTGCATAAGTACCGGTACAAACACTTCAGCTCGGCTGAGAAGGGACCATTATTGGACCACAGCCACAAATGATGGCGGAGTGGTGCTGTAGAGTAGATCACGATCTGCCTAAGATGTCAACATCCTACCATGCTGCTCGACCCGAGAGATTTCTTCAAATTCTAGCTTCTAATCTCCCATTACACACTTTATCCAGTTTTGACACTCCCCTTCTATATACTTCCTTGGACCTTCTACCCCAACCCGCCCTTGGCAATGGCCGACATCAATCGGAATGCCTTTGGGCAACTCGTCCCTATCGGTGCCCTCTACGACTCCAAGCTGGATCGGTTCTTGCCAGCCTCAATCTTACGCCAACCTCTTCCACAAGAAGTAATCACCACAACCCCTTGCCCGGGGACCGAAACTTCCCTCTCCCACAACGGCACACACGCAGCAAGGTTCAATGCTCGAAACGTCAAACACGACTCAGCGGCAAGTATCCTTGCAGGCTTATTGGAACCTCAAGGGTCTGGCGCCTACCTTCGCGACGCGTCCAGCCCTCAAAAAGAACTTCACGGAGCCTTTCACCACAAAGTCACGACAGTACGGCAGCAACTAAACGTCTTGAGTCCAGCGCTGAAAGATTACATGGACCTGGATTCTCTGCAAGATCACGACAGTACCCGTGTGGTGACCGGAATCACTTGGGGCCTGGAAAGCGTTGTTGCCATCAGTCATCGCATCCGCCACAACGCCCAGAGATCCGACATTGAGAGCGCCTTTCGGCGTGACTTGAACCGACTAGCAACTATCACCGAACCCAAAGACCGCTCAAATCAAGTGGAGCTTCACTATGACTTCATGATCTATACCGATGCTCTTGAAGGCGAGGGGATATTCGCTGAAGACATGGATGAGGTAACCACTTTCATCAAACTGATTCCTGATCAAATCAACGAGGAACACAACGGGAAGGGTTGGCCAATCTCATACACCCTGCTCCCACTCAACATGCTGCACTACTTTATGCCCATAGCTGTCAGGGTCGAGGGTTCCGTGCCGACGAAAGTGGTCGATGAGTTCACCAACTTCATCAGTCTGTTCGACAAATTCACCCTGTGCGAAGAGAAGCTTGTGAATTATCGCCGCTTTTTGCTTCATCACAAGTTGTATGTGGCAGAAGATCACATCCAAGCTGTCACGGAAGCAGTCGATCTCTTGGCCGAGTCGAAGGCTTTCACCAAAGCGCAACTCCGCAAAAGATTGGTGGAAGTGAGAAGCGGCAGGTCAGACTTCCAGCTTCTGTCACAGCTCCATCAGGAGATTATGCCTACTGAGAAATCTCCGGAACACCTCGCCGCCAATGTCGGCAAAGAAACTGGCAAGCTCAGAACTATCTCCACGGCCGTTAAACTCGGGGCGTTGTACATCGGACACAACGGGCTACCTCTCAGCAGCATCAAGGAATTTGCTGGCCGTTGTTACATATTCTTGTTTAACAACGCCGTGGTGAAAGATGGCAACACATGGCTCGAGCAGACCCAATTGTTGACCGAACTGCTCAATCAGTCCGATAAAACAACCCCAGTGTATATCGCTGACTGTGACGCGGTCCAGATAGATTTGGACACTGCACGGATAGCCGAAGTTGAGGATGGTCAAGAGATCATGGGTGATTTACTTGAACACCGCAAGTTCATGGCAGGAAAGTGCTTGGCTCAGTATGATCCGCAAACTCTTGACACCTCCAGCCACCCTAAACCGATCAAGAGACGATTCGTCACGATGCCCTGCCCCGGTGACAAGTGCAACAAGGACAAGAAGTGCGAGTGGATATGTAGTCGCTGCTTGATCCCTATCGAATCCGGTTTCACCGACAAGTACATCTACTGCGGCTGTGGCCGGAGCCTATACAAGTCCTACGTCTTCAAGTGCAACGGAAAACACCACGGTCCAGGGTTCAAGAAATACCCTCCAAGTCGTCTCGGCCAGATTTTGGGGGGACTGGATCAATCCGGTTGTCTCAACATCTTGATACTTGGCGAGACTGGCGTGGGAAAGTCGACCTTCATCAATGGCTTTGTCAACTACTTGTCTTACGAGACCCTTGACGAGGCGAAGCAGACTGATGAGCTGGCTTGGGTTATTCCTTGCTCGTTTTCAACGCAAGTTATGGACAGAGAATCACCCGGAAAAGAAATTGAAGAGAAGATCGTCCGCGTTGGTTCACGGGATGACGAAGCAGACGGAAGGAAAGGAGCTTCTGCGACACAACAGACGACCGTGTATCCGGTCACGATCGGCTCAGTCACGTATCGCCTGATTGACACTCCAGGGATCGGTGACACTCGAGGTCTGTCTTATGACAAGAAGAACATGGCCGATATTCTGGAAACGTTGAGCAGTTACGACGATCTTCACGGGATTTTGATCCTCCTCAAGTCGAATAACGCCCGTCTCAACACTGTGTTCAGGTTCTGCATCAAAGAGCTCCTCACCCACCTGCACCGAAGCGCGGCAATGAACATAGCCTTTGGCTTCACAAACACCCGAATCTCCAACTACAGTCCGGGAGATACGTTCGCACCCCTCAAGGCGCTCCTGGCGGAACACCCTGAGATCGGTCTGGCTCTAACCACGTCAACAACCTACTGCTTCGATTCGGAGAGCTTCCGTTATCTAGCAGCCTACAAAAACGAGATCAAACTCCCGAACGAGGAGGACTTCCGCCGAAGCTGGGAACACTCGAGAAAAGAGGCGACTCGACTCCTCGACCACTTCAAAGGAACGACGCCGCACAGCGTCAACAGCACAATCAGCCTGAACGGCGCCCGTCAGTTGATCACCGAGCTTACCAAACCCATGGCTGATATCTCGCAACTGATCAGAAACAATATCAGCATGATGGAGGACAAAATGCAGGAGCTGAAAGACACGCGACTGACGGCCGACAATCTCCGGAAGAAGCTGCACTTGGAGAAGATCCAATTCAACAGCAAACAATTGCAGAAACCGCGGACCGTATGCGCCAAAGTGGAATGCTGCGACTTCAAGGACAGCGGCAAGGGGGACAACCAAGTGCTTCGGATCTACAAGACGCACTGCCATCCTGTCTGCTACCTCGAAAATGTCACCAAGGACGTTGTCGCCGACCCGGGTCTTATCCGTTGCTTTGCCTTCCAGGGAAGCAATACCTGCACTGTGTGCAATCATCACTGGCAAGAACATTTGCACGTCCTGTACGAGCTGGAAGAGGTCAAAGTCCAAGTGAAAGACACGGAGGTAGAGCGACAGCTTCGGCTCAACGCCAACGACGTGACCCTCCGTCAGACAGCCATCAAGGATATCCAGCAGATCCTTGTGGAATACAAAAATGAACACAAGGAGATCCAAGAAGCAGCCGCGCGCTTTGGCCTATTCCTGAAGGAAAACGCCATGACTCCCATCAACGACGCTACGCTCGACTACATCAACCTGCTGATCCAGGACGAGGAGGCAAAAATCCATGCTGGCAAGCAGATGAAGGTGTCGGTCGACTCAAACCTCAAGAAGCTGAAGGCGCTGGAGGAAGACAAACAAGCACACATCGAGCTCGTTGACACGCTTACTCGGAACCTGCAAACCCCTAAGAAGTCTGCGGATCAGCTTCTCACTGAAAATGGCGTGGCCGACCTAGTGAACAAGCTGTACGGCCTCAAGCACTTCGGCAAGAACCTGATGAACGTCAAGAATACCATTACCTCAGCTCGGCAGGCTACATATCGCGAGCGGCCCTACCGCGTGCCACAGCCTGGCGAGCGGGGAGGAAGGAAGATTGATTATAACCACGTTAAGCCCAGAAGATCGACTCATGGGACCAGGTCTATACAAGCCGCTCGTGGGGGACGGAGGGCGAGCGGGGAGGGGAAAAGGACGAATACCACAAGCATCTTTTCGGGTTTGTTTTCGGTGGTTAGAAACTGGTAGTAGGGTACCAAAGGGTCGTGAGCAGGATGCTGCGTCCCAGTTGGATTGTAAATGGGAACTGGGCAATACAAATACTGCGAATTCTACCGTTTTTTCCTCGGTGGATGTCCGTCCCTAATCTCTCATAGAAACTACCTACCAAGTGACCATCTTTAGCACCCCAGTCACCCAGACAGGCTCATGGAAGACCCGGAGCGGCCCGCAAGTTAGCTGACCAGCTAGCACCCGATAGTTCATGTAGATAGTGGTTGCGACCCAATTACCCCGCTCTTCCTTGTCCAAGGGAATCGTATCCGTACGGAGCGGCTTGAGGTGTGTTTCTGATCAGCTCAGCCGCAGCCAATACACGGGGAATCGAAACAGCCGCAGTTACAAAGACAATGCAACGGGAACGGGAGAGTGCCAATATTGGTGATGTGACTCATAGCCAATGTCTCGGTCTTGCATTCTGGGCGTAGCTGCCAATGTGAATCGCCCAATGCTCTGCAAAAGCTGCTGGGAGGAATGCATAACCGAGCAATCGAGAACAGAGCCTGAATGCGCCACTACCCTATGTGGACAATTATGTGTCCGCATGGAACCTGAACCCCAGCTTTTAACTGGAACATTGAACGTAATATCGCATCTTTCAGCTAGCCTCTAGATGAGGGCGATGGGCCTGATTTCAACATTCAGCTCGCCGCAGTTCCTTTGTGTGAATAACCTAAAACCCCCCAACGGGAAAAGAGACATCGTTCCGATCCACATTATCTCTTCTACACCGTGAACTAGTGGTGATCTTCACGGGACGATCTGGAGCGTGACTGCAACTGGAGTACCCGCTCAAAGAACTATTGAACTTGGCAGCAGGCCTCTTGTGGACTGGTTCTATCGGCACGTCCAAAGTTGGTAAGATGCATCTCGCCGGTTTCGCTCTGCTGCACTAGTTTCGGCTCGTCGCGATGGTTGTATTGTGACGACGTTGTCACATTCCTGCTGAGCACTGCATTGAAATGGGTGCGTCGTCCCCGAGTATCGTATCTTGATGGCCCGACTTTCTATAAATAAGGAGCATTTCCCAGGCCACGCTCTAAACAGTAGAGAGACTCACGGCCCCAAACGTCTCTTGTCTTTGCCTACAAATACTTCTAATTTATACCCATTCCCAAACCATTCAACCACCATGGCACAAGTCGATGCAGCAGCTCGAGAAGAGCAGCTCAAACTACTTCAACGCGGCATGGAGCAGGTCGGATGGTTCAAGGCCAAAAAGATTCCGGTGCACACCCCGGGTGAAGTTGAGTATGAGCGGGCTGTCGCAAACAGCAACCTCTTGTACCGTTTCACGAGACCTGCCTGCGTTGTTCAGCCCGAGCACAACTCCCAGATCCGGATGATCATCGACCGAGCGAACGAGAAGAAACTGCCAGTTCGCATCAAGAACGGTGGTCATTCTTATGCCGGGTTCTCCACCATCACCGACGGCATCTTGATTGATCTCCTGAACATGAACGCAGTGGATCTTGACATCAAGAAGAAGACCGTCACGATTCAGGGCGGTGCGCAGTGGGGTCACGCATACAAAGAGCTGATCAACGACCACCACGACGGGTACATCATCAACGGTGGACGATGTCCTACTGTTGGCGTGAGCGGATTCATCCTCGGAGGGGGTCTGGGCCCTTTCACTCGAAGCTTCGGTATGGGAAGCGACACATTGTTGGAGGCCACCATCGTCACCGCAGACGGAGAGATCGTCACTGTCAAGGACACCCCCGGGGAATCCCCAGACAAAGAACTCTTCTGGGCACTTCGTGGTGCTGGCGGTGGCAATTTCGGTGTTGTGGTCGAGTTGAAGATGAAACTCCAAGAGCTGCGCAGCCAAGAGGTGGTAGCTGGAAGATTCACATGGGCACCCAAAACTGACGATATGGGAGGTTTCATGCCCATGATGAATAAGTTTTATTCAGCCGACTGGCCGAATGAGATGACGATCGACAGCAGCTGGCTATGCGACAGCAAGGAAGAGAGGAAGGATCCTTCCGTTCGGTTCCTGGTCTACTACAACGGCAGCGAGCCAGAGTTCGACAAGGTGGTTGATGAGAAGCTTGGAAAAGGCACTGACCTGGCCCACCAACTCAAACGACGTACTCTGCCAGAGAAATCCACCAGGTTTCTTCACGAAACACTCGTGTCTCAGTGGTCTGAGGAGACCATCAGGGCGTTCCCTACAAACCCAACCTACAAGCTTTACACCTCGTTTGTTTTCGACAGAGATCCAGAGAAGATCGAGCAGATTACCAGTATCATCAATGAAGAGATGACACAATTCAGAAAGCTCTTTGAGACCGACAAATGCCTGTTGCAAGTCACATGGATTCATTCCGGAGGGAGAGCAAACGATGGGGACTGGGACTCGGCTTACTTCTGGCGTGGTGCTGTTTACCACACCTACATTATGTTGGAGTGGCAGGAGAAGTTCCTAGAGCTGGACATGCGGACTTTCTTGAAAAAGATGGATGAGAAGCTGAGAAAGTTCTCCATGTCGGGACACGCGGCATTCATCAACTTTCCCGATGTGGGATTGGATGAACAGTCCCACGAGGAAGCATACTACGGCAAGAACAAGGACAGATTGAGAAACATCAAGAAGAGTTGGGACAAGGATAACTTCTTCGATTGGCCTCAGGGAGTGAAGCTTCCCAAGACGTCGGGTAGTGGCGAGTCTCTGGATCCGAAGGAGATTACGGACAAGGAAGCAACAGAACAATGGGAAACCTTCTCACCACCTCCGAACGATGCGGTTATTGGGGGCGTGTTGGGAGTGACTGGTTTCACTTTCTGATTTGTGGCGGGATCACTTTGCTTAAAGAATTATGGACCTGATTTTGATGTAGTTGACGCCAGAAGAACCGGCGGTTATGAGCAATTGAGAAACCTTTGGAGTGTTTTGTGCCCTTATATATTTACAAGTCCACTCCTCATCCCCAATCCCAACAACACTTCATCATGAACCAACGGAATTCGTCCTTTAACTCGATATGGACCTCCTGGGCGCTAACACACATTTCCGGATTTCGAGATCTCTAGCATTTTGATCATACTCTACGTAGCCATATCTAGCCTGTTCCCACCATAGCCCGCACTGTTTCCCGTTGTGGTCGTGGATGCGCCGGACGGCCTGGGAACCTTGAGTGTGGGCTCGAAATTGGAGGCTGGGGTATTCTTTTTCAGGGAGAATTTGAAAGGCCGTCAAGGGAATAGTCCGAGTAGTGAATCGGAGTGTTTTTCTTGGAGACATGAGGATCGGCTGTTGGCGTGGGAGGATAACCAATTCTGTGCCAAGGATCTGGTCTGGAACAACTTTCCCTAAACCGTTCCCCCTTTATACGGAGCTTGTGAGTTGCCAGGACTGGGAAACTCGCCTTTACTCTCGTCTTTCTGACTCCGTTGTGTTTCAACAAGGCCACTTGGCTGCTCCCCGGGACCCGATGTCTTCTCTCCAGTCAATGCGCCAACATCCTCTTTGGCGACGTCTTTCTCTCTCGTTGCCTCTACAATATCACCATCGCAGGTTTTATATCCATGTTTGGAATATCTCGTGAGATTTGTTTTTCGTCATCCTGGACCATGTAAATAGCATCAACCTAAAGGAAGCACTCACCAAGCCACCCAGCCAGGCTGATGGAGTCGCTAATGGTCTTTGGTAAAGGGGATATGGATAATCCGAAAGGCTGCCGCCGAGCTTAATAGTTAGACTTGAGTGTCTTTGACATGTAGAATTGCACTCTGCCTTTGAGCTGATAGAAGTTCCCATATGTTCCGCAAATTCTCTAGTATCAGAAGAATTTATTCGAGGCTGTTTGTAGGAGCAAAATGCTTCTGGCAGTTCTTTCTCTGCCAAATTCCTCACCGAGTTGTCGGGTGGCTTCGATCAGTCGACGCAAAGACTTGATCAGGTCCCACGATCAACCCGTTTCTGCCAATGCATGTGATGAGCCTCCTTTAACAAACGTGTCGTTGTAATCTACAAATGTTTTCTTTACTAGCACTGCTCCCCAAGGATGGAGGTGACCAATAATACGCTCGCAAGCAAGCCTACAGGCAGATTTAGCTCTTGTCTTGACATTTTCAAGCGACTGAGACAAACTTCCCACCTCATGAGGTGTTGCATACACTTTCATTTAGAATTTCTCTGGCTTTATCGATATCAGATGTGTCATGGTTCCGTAGAAGTCTCATGCGGAGGCGGGATGCGAGGTTATTGGGGTTTAGAATGTATGGCTCAGAGTCCTTTGGCGCTTGCTCGTCCGTCTCCTCCGCGCAGGTGGTAGCATCATCCAGATCTTCAGGAGACCTCGTCAGCCTATATCGCTAGGAAAGATCGTAGCCAAGGTTGACTGAGGTGGTGCGGTACATGTACGCGAAGGCAAGCCGGATCTCAGGCTGTCTTGAGGGCTTTCTTGTTTCGTCATCCTACCCTATCAGATCAAACTCTACTCTACCTTTCGGCCGCGCAAAGAATTACTCAACGAAACATTTGTCAAAGTTCTCGTTTTCGATAGAAACCTGAATCTTCCCAGTGACCCCAAAATGTCAGCTATTCTGCCAGCCTACCGGAGGGGTTGTCAAACGTCCCCTCTGAGGGATCAACTCAACAACGGCCACCGTTTCATTCGTCGGCACACATCCATCCATGTTGATATATCCCCAGTCCCTGCCGCCTCATCCCTTCTCCTCCAAACTTCCACCAGCACTTCCTTTGAAACCCTATAACCCTCAAAGCCCGACCTCCCAAACCCCTTGTCCAACCACGCTAAGATGCACTCGCGCTGTCGAGTCGACATAGCCTCGGCGCCAGCGATAAACGCGGGCCATGCTGTCCCTGGTCCAAGAAGCCCGTGCTGTTCAAGAGCCTCATCGAAGGCGTCTAGAAACTTGATCACATCGTTGACGCTGTCTTGCAGGACGAGGGGGTTGACGTTGCGGATGCGACGGTAGAAAAAGATGACGAGAGCTGAGGAGAGGGCCCGTACCATGTGCATGTGTGGTGTTCCTACCGGGGTGGTTTCGGTCGCAACTTGATGGCGCGATCTGAATAGACATACTGCATTTTCGAGATACGATGCCCTTGGCTGTAGTGAGACTAAGACCTCGGCGTCGGACGTCTCTCCGGTCAACAGGCGGTCCATTGCGTTTGCAAGACGAGTTGTTTGAGATACGAGACTAAGCCATGTCTCTGGGACGCCGTAGATCTGCATGTACATGTTGTCTTGGTCCGGCAGCGTATCTGCCAGATGAATGTCCTTGATGTCCCGCTTCGGATCTCTGTCCTCATGACCTGGGCGAAACTGCTTCGGCTGCAGATGCAGAAAGTTGTCAAGCGTAATATCAGGATTAATACTCTGAACCGGTACGTTGCTTGGCTGCGCTCGTTTTCTCTGCATGTCTGGCAAGGATCCTGTATTTGACGCTCTTTGATTTGGGCACACAAACGGTGTTTCAATTGCGTGGTTCTCGTCATGGAAGACGTGCGTGCTTTCTGACACAATGCGCATCCAAGCATAGATGTTATGGAGGAGACGCGCGCGACGAGAAATAGACGGCTTTGTCAGGCCACGCAAACTTATTAGACGTTCCATTTCTGTGAGGCACCAGCGGGTGTCGGTTTCGTTGCAGGACAGAAGCTAAGAGTGTAAGAAACAGAGCGAGGAGATTAGACGGGAGACTTACGGCGAATGCGAGAATGGAGCTTATGCCCATGAGCTGGTCTTTATACTTGGCTTTCCCAGGTGGCCTCGACTCTTTCTCCAGACTCAGTCTGAGGTGGTGCTTTGCAGAGTCGTAGGTTCTGCTTGATAATGTTTGCCAATGAGTACCAGGGCGTACCAGGCGGGGGAACGCAGTCGGGTTAAGAGAGAGGTGAAGCGCAGATACGGCGATCAGAGCGTAAAAGTTCGCAAGGTTCGCGTGCTTGATTTCATCTCTATCCGCGTCCAGGACGGTCAGTTGACTGAGGGTCATGACTGCCGATGGATAATGAAGAGTCCTCCAGGCGGACTTTTCTTTGATTGGAAGAGAGCCCATTTGGTTGATGACCTCGTCATTGAAATGTCGTAACAACACTGGCGCATCGACGATGAGGTCCATCTGTGGCCATGCCAGATCACTCGCTGTAGACTCGAGCGTGGGCACGGAGCCTAGAGTGCCGGGGAAGCTAACAGAAGTTCCAAGCTCCCAGTTCATATTCATGGGCAAAGCGTTGATGCCGTCCTGCGGAAGATCAATCGAATTCAACGGAGGGGGGTTGTCGAGAATGCTGACATCCCAGGTGAACAAATCTCCCCACTGCAGAAAGTCCAATGGACCGGTTGAAGAGTCGTCCATGAATGTATCCCTTGCGACATCAACTTCGACTGGCTCTGAGTAGCCTTGCGAATGGCTCTCGATCGCCTTGAATGACACGGGGTCTGGTACTGCTGTCTCGACGGAGCTGCATGGCTCAGACTCAAACTTGAAAACGCTAAAGGGGCCAGTAACAAATGTACCAGGAGCACAGTCTTCAGAGTCAAGCGCCTTGGACTCCTCGTCGATCTCGCCCAGAACTGCCGTCACGGTGGATGGCATTTTATCAACCAGCGCGTTACTCATCGTTCTCCTTCCCTCCTCTGCCCGCCGATTAGCCATTCATCCCATACCCGAGAGCAATAACACTCACCAGTATATAGATGTCGTCTTGAGAATTGCCCCATCCCGGTTTCCGCTGGCTGACTTGGCTGCTTATCGTAAACCTCGGCCCCCGTGGATGTCAACCACCTTAGAGCCGGCGTGAAGCCCTCGCAGGCTAAACCCGCACGACGACAACGATTGCATTTCGGTGCTGATTGATCGCACTTTAGATGTCGTTTCCGGCATGTCCTGCAGCCACCGAAGGAATGTGTCCGTCTAGTTCGCGAGTTGCTCATGCTGTGAAGAGAACGTGCCATGATGATGCCTCACCGATTGCTACGGACACATGGAGATGGAGCCCTTAACTAGTTAAGAGATGTGAAAGGGAACGGGCTCGGGATCCCCTTCCTCTTTCGAAGGCTTATCAGAAGTTCGACTTGTGCCGAGGGATGCCGGGCGAAGCTGGTGGTTTTGGCGACCAATTGGGGAGAAGGATAAGAAATACTGTGTCCATTCTTGGACGGAGGAACCAGGCCTTGTTGGATAAACTAACTGGAGTAGTTCTAGCTGCAGATTCCCCACGGTTTGCCCCAGCTTGCGAACAATGGGGAGAGACTCCATTTGAATGGAATGCTGGAGTCACAAGCAGCAAGTAAGGTGACTGAGAATTTACATGTAATAAAAATAAATATTCCATCACGCTCTGGCATATTTCATATCACAATCTAATGCTATCCCTCATGAGACTTATTCATCCTCGTCTTGTCTTCCTCACTAGGCTGTAGCAGTAAACAGCTTCTCGATTCGGCGGTTGTTCCACTCCCAAGCTGTGACATCCTCATAAGTGCAAGGCGTGTCCTCGGTGATAAACTCCTTCAACGGCAACAGAGACGCGCTGCGATTGGGCTTGGCAAAATAAGCGCACGAGAAACGCTCGGGGATAATGCGCTCATCGCCAGCCTTGATCGTAGGAGGGTAAGTGACCCGGTGGCAAGCAGCCTTGAAGGTATCGTTGGTCAATCGTTGAAGCGAGTCGCCGATGTTGAGGATGATATCCGTAGGACCCGATGACTCGATGTTGTTGAAAGTCCCCAGGTTCGTCTGATCCTCAACCTGCAGGCCACCCGTGGAGTCCTGGAAGAGCATGGTGATGGTGCCGAAGTCGGTGTGCTCGGCGATGCGGGTAGCGGTGCCGTCGGCGAGCTCTGAGGCGGGAACGGGAGGGTAGTGGAGAATGCGGAATTCATTCTCGGCACGGTTGTGAAGGGACTTGAGGTGGTCTTCGGAGACACCGAGAGCGATGGCCAAGGCGGAGAGGATGTGGAGCTCTGTCTTGAATGCCTTGTCATAGAAGCTCTCAATGAAGCTGCGGAAGCCAGGGAGCCTCTCCTCGGGGACCCAGAGATTGTCGACAAGGTCATCGGTGGAAGAACCAAAGTCAACGGTTTCCTACGTTCCTCGTCAGTCGTGGTGTTTTATCGGTGCTGGGTTTTGCGCGACATACCTTGATATCTCGGGTCTTGAGGGGACCGAGACCCTTCTCATAGCCGCTGATGTTGGCAACATTTTCCTGGCCGACGTAGCTGTAACCGCGGTTGGGGTTGGCTTGAGGAGGGTGCTTGGCAATCATCTTGGTCTCAAGGGGAAGGCTAAAGAACCTACGAGACTAGGAGTAGAACGATTAGATGAAGTCTTGCAATATGTTGAAGAATTTTTACCATTTCGAAAAGCTTGTGGATGTCCTCGTCGGGGATTCCGTGGTTCTGCAGCTTGACGCACCCTCGCTTCTTGAGGAGGGAGAGGAGGTCCTTGCAGAACTGCTGCTTCTGGTCCTCGGTTCCGAAGAACAGGGACATGTCGAGGGTGTCGTTGATAGAAGACATTGTGATGGATGGCTCAAGGGAGGTTTGTGTTAGAGGGTGGGCAGAGGTAGAGGTAGAGATGTGAAGAAGTAGTCTGATCAAGTATTGTATGGTGAGATGTGGTTGATGAATGGTCTGTTCCAAGATGACTTTTCATCAATACTTATATACTCGACAGCCTCGGATTTAACTTCTCGTTTTAATCATCCAATTCCTCATTCTTGATGATGTCTCAAGATTAAATAAAGCCACTTTATCATTACTTTTCTCAATACCATCCTTTTTGGACAAAGTTCATGTCTGCGAAAGCCTCGATAAGCCGCAACAGAATGGCCCTGGCCTTGCCGACATGACTTGTGGGGAGATAGTCCGCACCAACTAAGATAGAGATCCCGAGATACACTATCATCTCCTGGACCGCTTCAGCGGCTAGCATCGCTCTGACGGCACAGGTCTACCCCGCAATATCGATTTCAGCGCGAGACGCCACTGGTTGTCCGCGTGGGCCCTTCGCCCAGGCTCGTCTATTCGGAAAAGGGAAGAGATCCCGATCACTTTCCTGACCCGTCGAATCCCATCCTGGATTTTTGTATTTATCTTTTAAGGAGTGAGATTTGGTGATTACTATAGCATCTCATCCTTGGGGATATTTTCTCTTCAACATTTTTGTAATATTTTAGAATAACAATTGACTCTAGCTATGTTGACCATTGTACAACAAAACTCGTAGCTCAAGCTCTAGAACTACTTGGATAATGTCACTTGTTTGCTGTTTCTAAAATCTTAACTCCTCCCTACCGAGATATCGATCTGGGCAGCCCAATAACAAAGAACACATCTTCTATTTTCTGTTATTTGCCTATGCACTAGGGTAGTCAAGTGAAAGAGTCTGAAATAAAGTTTTAGACTCCGGCCACTGAGGCAGGAGTTTTCGGCGAGTTCTGCGTTGAATAATTCTATATTTGCAGTCTACGTCAAAGATACCGAGAAACCCCAAATTTGACTCCACGGTTGCCAGGTGTGGCCGCCTAACAGCTTCCTTTTCGGCAATAGACGACTCTATTCTGTAACTTAGATTTCTAATTAGGTGATTTTTCCAAGCTATTCTTTCACCTTGCGGGTGTGAGTTCACTCCCATGCCCGACAGCCACCTTCTCCGCTCGCTCTAGGGGTTGACTCAACAACCTGAAAGCCAGTCTCAAGTCACAGAGATGCGACATCCCAAAGATGAAGCCAGGTCCCGTGAATTGTGTATGATCGCCCTTATGCTGTCTGCTGGAAATAGTGTATCGGACACCGACAGAAGTACTATTTAAACGAAAATGTCTAAGGCTACTATAGGGAATATTAGCCATCTAACAGAGACGAATAAATTATTGAGTTCGAAACACATCCTGGTCCTAATTTCATGACAACACTTACCCTTAGAATTATTTTTTTTATGAGTTATACTGCCACTCTTAATAACCACAAAGCACCGGGCCGTAAGATATTAAAGTTGATGAACTTTACTAGAACCTGCCAAATTGAACGTAAACCTGCCTGGTTTTCGTGGTGTATTACCCTTCTTGCTCACAGAGAACCTTTCATCTATGGCTTTCCATTGCGTCGTGACGCGCCCAGAAAACCATTTCATAGAAGTTCTATCATACTCTTTCTCTATAAATTACCCTTCAATGCCCTCTTCTTCTTCTTCCATCCCTAAAGCAGTTCGATATTTCTCTTGCCTCCGTTGACAACTTGTCTGTTGCCCTATTACCATACCCAGACCCTTGACGGATATCAGAGAAATCCAACAACGCGTCCGAACCACTTAAGCACTTACTACGCTTAATAAGGTACGTAGAATCCTACTTCCTCTCATCGCCATCACTCGGAAGCTAACTCTTTGGACTCGGATCGTTAGCCAAAAACAAATTCGAAATGGCTAGCGAGGGCGTCTTCGGGGTCACAAAGCCCCCAGCTGTGTGGAGGGAGATACGCTGGATATTGGCAGCCAGATCAACGGGCCGCAACGCCGCCCACTACTTCACGGTGGAGAAGGGCGAGGCTCAGACCGATATCCCTGACACCAACGGTGACCCAGAGCCGAGTCTCCTCATCACCCAGTCCTCCTGGGCAGACAGGAATCTGTCTGCTTGTAGAGAGGAGTGCGGGCTCTGGGCCGACTGCACAGAGCTTAGAGAGGTGATGATGGAGCTCCACGGAAGGGAGTGGGCGGCGAGATCACCGGGATGCCGGATCGAGAGCAGAAACCCATCTCTGATCCTGCCGGCGCTGGAAAACATCCCGGAAGCTGGGATGATCAAGGGCCAGGATGTGGAGGTCGAGATCATGGTTCAGCCGTGCAACGACCTCTTCATCCTGGATTTCCAGGATCCTGGTGTAAGAGTCAACCCCGACCTAATTAGCATGGCTCTTCCGTTCGCTTCCCTCAACTCGGGGAGTGCTCCGATTTGCCATGTCGGGTTGGAATTTGACAAGACCTGGTTGACGAGCGTCCCAACCAACCTCCCGGAACTCCTCAATGAGGCAACCCCCCGACGTATCGCGGCCCATCTCGCAATATGTTTCAAGAAGTGGGGTATGAAGGATTCTACCCTCTGGATCATCGATTCCTCTTTTGGTCCTGAGGCGATTGAATCTTGGGGGTACGAGGAGGAGAGCTTCACTGATCGCGCCTTTCGGTACATCGAGATGGACGTGGCCAGTTACCACAGCGACCAGTGCCACGACTACGATGGCACAGCGCTTGGTTTCGCCACTCGATTGGCTGAGATGTGTGGTGAGGTGATGGGGCCTGGGTTCTTCCAGTATTTCGGGGTTCTGGCACGTGTGTAGTGTTGCGAAGGTTATCGAAAGAGGTGCGATGGCTAGAGGTTCGTTAGTCCAAAGGGGATGATTGTTATTCATTTTTGAAAAAGGAAAAGAGCATGTAAAAGTTAAAACTGTATCAAAAGGATGGGAAAAGGTTTTAGGTCAGTCGAGAGTATATATTCTACGACGACAGTTTTAATCCAGACTTGGCGCTCCTGAGGTGCTGTATTATCTTACACAGTTCTCCCCTCTTTTCATTTGCGAGATGCCGTCTTCGATCAGGTCAGATAGATCCATCTACGGACGCATATTGGGTGGGTGATGGAACTCCTCTTGCGGTAATATGCTGACATGTATCTGTGTTTCTTGAGGCCGCACTGCATGCACCGAGTATAGAATTCACAGTTTCTATTTTTCAGGATTTCTTGTACTTTTGCGGGTATGGCACATGAAGTACTAGATAGAGTAGAAACTCGTCCCTATTATTTCCGGTCCGCCTTGCGGTCAGCTATGCGGCGTCTCGATCGTTTTCCATGACGCCTCTATCCTCGACGTATTCAGCTGGGGTGATAGCCCTTCGACAGCTTCCGACCATTTCGAGTCTATAAAACAGTGCTACTAACATTCTTGTGATGTTTTGGTCCACTTCTTACACAGACTGCTCCTCTATTCGCGCGTTCCGCATCATTCTTCAAAGGGCAACAACCCACCTCGTCGTTCCATATTCAATCGTTGAAAGGACCAAAATTAACCATAAATAATATCGTTTCCCTGTTAGTTTAATTTGCCGGTACTCTCAACTCCAATAGGTATCATGGCTACTTCCCTTTCTAACCCTTACCCTAGAGTACTTGTTCAAGTCCTGGTATTTTTACAATATCATCTGGCGAATCTATTTTCGATATTTGTAGCAGGTTATTTAATCCCGAGATTTCCCGTAAGTGCTATAAAATCTCCAAAATGGACATTTCGATGGCTGGGCAGGAACTAAGAAGAAACGCCTCGAGGCCCCGACAACGATCATGGTGTAAATAGACAATACTAAGAAATTCTGTCGCCTTAGATCAGCTAAGAAGCAAGCTTCTACCCGACACTCTAGCATACTCTTATTTCTTCATCAACGACGAGATGACGGGTATTTGGTTCCCATTAGCCTATCTAACTATTATAGAAAAGTAAACGTCCTTTTGGCAGCCATCTATTTGCCGCGGCACATCAACAGGAACACTGATGTATACGAGGTTTTGATTCCCTGGTCCCTCATTACTTATAGATTGGCTGGCCTGTAGACAACCGTTAGTCACCTAGCTTCTGGAACCCGAGATTCCATCCTTAGAACGCAGCATGTTAGCAAAAGTTGAACAAGAGAACCTGGGGATACCAAAGTTGCGCACGCAGTGCAGAACTAACCCAAAGAGGACTTACAGCTTCTGGGGCATGCAGTGCTGACGAGTCCTCCCTCCTCCCAGAACTGGGTTTTTCTTGTCGATAAGAAGATTGCATGGATAACGTGGTAGATGGCGGATTAAGACTAGCCCAACGTCTTTGGGCAGCTCTCTTCCAATTAATTCTACACTAGTAGTGAACTATTGGCGCCATCTCAGAGCTGCATCAATAGTTGCATCCTAAACGAGATAAAGTGGACGCTGTGCGTGTTCCCCTGGACTAGTCCTTCGTCAATCAATACCATCAATTTGACGACAAAGCAGATGGGCGCCCTTTAGACTTCTTCTTTTTTGCATTTGTCTCACACCCTCCACCCTTTTCGTGGCTGCCTACCTATTCGCAGTTCCGACGCCTTCAACACCACTTCGCGACACTCCAACCTTCAGTCGCAATGGCGTTCCGGACCTCCAACGTCATCACCGCCATCGTTGCGGCCCTGGCCCTCCGCGGTGTCTCTGCTGGGTTGTGCATCCCCAGCAGTTCCACCACAGACATTCAGAGCTCAAGCCTCACCGAGACCAGCACCGACTCCTCGTCCGCAACCTTCACTTCCCCGACCTCGACAACGACTGTCACATCGGACGAGTCAACCTCGGCAACTGCACCTGATTCGACTTCGAGCTCCGACAGCAGCTCTTCCTCCGAGTCTGTCTCGAGCCCGGGATCGACCTCGGCTACGTCGACCACGGCCGCCCCAACCCCGTCGTGCACATCCTACCGAATGATTTCCAACCCGCCGTCGGACCTTATTTGCGACCAGGCGGGCGAATTTTTCGGGACAATGGACCAATTTGCCGTGGACGCACCTGTGAAGGAAGGACTGACCAAGGAGGATTGCGCAGCCTATTGCTACGAGTTTGAGGAGTGTGTGACCTTCGTCAACTCGGGAGCTTGTCAGCTGTTCCGTGCGAAGCCCGACGAAATGGGCTACGATACGTCCATGTCACTATACATTGTTTACGAAAGGGGGTGTTTCGAGTGCGCTCCCTCGGTTCCACCGCCGGTCACATCATAACGCGCGACGGCATCAGGCTTGATTGATGGAGGCCAAGTCGACTCCACAGTCTGGACTTTGTCACTAAATACTCTTGTATATTCTGTAGTCTGAGAAGATGGACGCGCTCAAGGTGCCTCTGTCTAATGTTTAATACCCTCCTTAGACTCCCACCTACCGTTCCTCTTTCCCCGTGATTCTTCCAGCTACCACTATTCGTAGACTGCTCGTATTCCCGATCGGTTGTCGAGAACCCTCTTGCCTTAAAGACAATGAGCAGGTAAGTTGGCGTTTGCCGAGAAGCCCAATCATCTCCAACACGTGCTATCCCAACCCAATCCGTTGTTCAGCAGGAAACGCTCATTGGGCCTGTACTTTATACCAATGGTAGCATAATTCCTGTTCACCAGAGCGGTAAGAAACAAGATCCCTCTTTGTCCATTTCCTTGGCCACGCATTCAGTCTCGCCTTGACATGTTGGTCGAGCTCAGTACGGCCATGTTCCTGAACGATTCTGCCGGAATCAATTATCAATGACGGTGTTAGTATGGAGAGATGTGCGCTTATAGACCAATGGGCTGATAGAACACTGCCAAGTCCGTGTTGCTCAGTTGGGGAAGACCGAAGCTGCATGGGAGTCTTGGTATTGCGAATTTTGAACTCTAGAAAGATTCTGGGCCAGGAGGGCGGTTTTTATTCCAGTCAGGCGAGTTGTACATGGCACTAGTAGCTTTTGTCATCCTCCATTTCTATCCTTTCTTTGGAATTCAGTCAGCCCTTTTCTGCTTTGAGTTATAGACTTCATCCCTTGAACATAATGGTCGGAGGTTTTTATTTAACTCGTTCGGGCTCACCAGGAATCCCAACCTAGACTTCGTGCTTCACCCGTCGCCTCGTTGGCCGCGACCTCCCAGTTTGAGTTCCTGTTCTCCATCCAACAAACGGCTCCCTCTTCGTAGCCTTTTCTACCCCTGGCGTTGATGCTCTCTAAGTGAATAGGGTGCTCCATTGGGTCGAATCTGATCGTTTCACCCTCCTCCCATTTAATGGGGATAGGGTCAAATTTGGCAAGGTAGATCTCCCGATCTTCATGATCAGCACCCCATTGAACCTCTGCATGTGGATAGATGAAGAACCAGCTACGGTAGTTGACAAAGTAGCAGTCGCCATCGTTTCTCGGCCATACTAGACCGGGAAGTTGCTCACCTCCAGTGTCGCCTTGAGACTCGTCACCAGAAGATGGACCTGCAACTGAACAATCAGATCCTTCATCGCCCTCCTCTGGCTTCTTTTTTTCAAGGCCCTGTTCACCTTGCGGATCTGGCGCCATTGGTGCCCCGAGCCTTCAGCTCGCCACGGTAATGGGCGACGCATTCTTCGGCCGTAGAATTAGGTAGGAAGAAGAACTCATACCTGACGCTGCCGGCCCTGCTAATGCTTCGGCCATTCTCAAGACCATTCTGGAACGCACAGCCGTCAAAGCCCTCATATGAGACATTTGGATTGACCATATAGAAAACCCAGGAGGCGAGGCAAGGTAGGCTGGGTTCATTCTCCGTGCTAGACCAAGACATGAGGGCTGATCTGCCAGTGTGGTCTTTAAAAATGACATTGTGAGACTTCAATGGGACTTTGGTGGCCAAGCTGATGGATTTGTAGCCTGGAGGTCTGGTCAAGCGACTGGTTCGGAATCGCACCACGCTAGCTAAGGACTGGGCGTCTGTGATTGAAGTGAAGTTGACAGATCTGTCCGTGAGGGCACGAGGGAGATGCAGTATTTACAAGAGGGGAGGTGTGGTAGGTCTAATGCAAGATGGAAGATGAGGCTGAAGGTGGATGGATCTTGTGGAATGTTGAGCTCGTCTAAATGCATGCTCGTGTTGTTGCATAGCGCAGAGGAGGGTTTTGATAGCTCCTGGTGAGGCGAATGGTGATGGGATAGATGGACGAGCTTCTGCCACTATTCACAACCATCAATATTCCGGGATAAACATCGTTATTTGATTGCTATCCGAAGAAGGATCCGATGAACCACATACTATTAAAAGATGGCAAAGTATAGGTGCAGGAGAATCTGAGACATTTGGGCAAGCCCGATGCCGTAAAAGACACATGTTTTAGTGACAGACATTGGAACTCGCCCGTGTAGTAATGAATAGGAGTGCTCAATTTTCCAAGCAAGTATGAAGAGTTGGTCAAAGTTAATCCTAAATCATGTTTAAAAAAAAGGCCTTCAAAATGCCCTGAAGATCATTGTGCGACTCTCATACACATTCATTTTGTCAGGTTGTGGTGTAGGGTGGTCGTGACTCAGGTGAGCCATGTCAATAGGAACCGAAATGGGATAGGACACGACCTAGAGAAAGGATGGCAAGAGCAAAAGGCGGTTGACTTCGCGATCAACATGAACTGTTATGCCCGAGTTGTTCGTCTTTACTGGGTAGAACCAATCCCATACATCTCTAGATACATGTGCAGCATCCTAGCAGAGACTTTCACAACCGAGGTGCATAAAGATTACAGAAATACGAACCGAGTCCAAAACCGAGAGAGTCCTGCCGAATCGTCAGTGTGACACCTCGGTTGACTGAAGATAGCGAAGGCCGAGTCACTAGGGCCCTCAACGAACAAGAGTCTCTACTAGGTCCTAAGGTAGTGAGCCTTATCTTCCCCGCGCGCCAGCGACATACTAGCTCGATTTAAAAACCTAGTAACTGTTCCGTTCAGGCATGTTGCATACTCAAGTGACGTCAACCGGCGTTGGCCCTGAGTCCATATCTTGCACCGGCTGAGAAAGGGGTCAGGCGTGCGCAAGACCCCACAGGAAACGGGCAATCTGGGTATCAATAACGGATCTGAATTACTACAAAATATCCGGGATCGCTTATCCTTGTTGTCTTGCTTCGTCATCTCCGCATGATCTGGTTGATGCATTGCTGACGCTGAAGGGCAGGGGGAGGCACTCGACGTGTCTCGGACTGTTGGTAGCGAGATTATGGTTGTCAAGCTGGTTGTTTCTTCTCAGGGAAAGAGTTTCTTGAACAGATCTAATATATGAGTTTTGTATTGAAATGTAGTATATCAACAACCCATCTCGAGACTTGATCATCGTTCCTCCTCTCAACTCCCCTCAACCCCTCCTATGGAGAGACAGAAACACACTCCTGATTCAGAGACACTCCCCCCCGACATCCCACCGCCTCAGCCACGACGAATCCAGCTCTAGCTTCATGTACCCCGGATGATGCGGCGGCATACCCCGGAAAGTATGAACCATTTAGTCGCCAACAGCCGGTGCGGGGTCTCATCCCTCCGCGAAACATGGCCAAACTAGGTCAAGTCCTCCCCAGAGCATCGAATAAAGGCTTGACGCTATGCCCAACTCCGTCCTGTTTGCCGTGACAACCAACACCCTCCTGTTGATCTTGATGCAGCCCCCTACAGCCTCTAACAGTCAAGTCACCTGGGGTGGTGACCTTCGCGCGATCGTGAGTTTGGACTACACGAGTTGGCGTAGTACTTAAAGGCGTGAAACGAGGGCGGATTTTACGAGTTTGTGGCACGCTACTTGCCTCGACAATCACATCTTTACAACACTCTATGAATATCTAGCTTGAATAACTGAAACTGGTTTCCTCTTTCTCCCTAATTTCATCTGTCCACCATGTCTCTGCACACGAAAGAGACCGCAACGGGCCTCCCGTCCTCAGAAACCCTTAGCCGACATGATGGCGACGAGTCATATCCCATCTTCGAATCCCCTCTGCGCCAGAACCGTTCGATGCTGACGGTCCTCGGTATGTCCATTGCCATCGCGGCTGCGCCCTATGGCATCGGCGGACCCCTCATCAGCGCCATCTACGGTGGCGGACAGCTTTCCCTGTTCGTCGGCCTCATCGTCGTCCTGATCCTCCAAACCTGCGTCGCCGTTTCCCTCGGCGAACTCGCGTCTTGCTTGCCGACTTCCTCGGGCGTGTATTACTGGTCATATCACCTCAGCGAGGGCAAGAAGGCACAAAATGCCATCGCCTACTTTACAGGATGGGCCTGGCTTGTGGGAAATTGGGCCATCACACTCTCCGTCAACTTTGGCTTCGCGACTTTGATTGTCGCGACCGTGACGGCCTTCACCGACTGGACTGCGACGTCGAACGAGCAACTCTACATATTTTTCGGCATCTGTATCTTTACATGCATTATTTGCACACTGGGCGACCGTATCCTCCCATTTGTTGACGCGCTGGCCGCTATTTGGAACCTCCTCACTGTCATCGTTGTCCTCCTGGCGCTGAGCATCACGGCCAAAAGTGGGCGCCATTCGGCCTCATACGCCCTTGGTCACTATGATGGCTCGCTTTCTGGCTATGGTGATGGATTCTCGTTCTTCATCGGCCTTCTCCCTCCCGCATATACCTTCTCGGCTGTTGGAATGGCTGTATCTATGACCGAAGAATGCGCAAATCCTACCAAGGAGGTGCCCTGGGCTCTAAGTCTCTCGGTCCCGGTCGGAGGAATCGTTGCCTTCATCTTTATCCTCCCCATTTGCTTCACGATGCCACCTCTGGCTCAGATCCTAACGGCTCCGTATGGGCAGGCTCTGCCCGTAGTTGTCTCGTCTGTCACCGAATCGAAAGCCTTGACAATGGCGGTAATGGCTATGATCCTCATCGTCACACTTCTTTGCTCTCTAAGCATCACCACAGCTGCGTCTCGTACAACCTGGGCGCTCTCCCGTGATGAGTTGATTCCCTTCTCTCGGATCTGGTCGCAGACCAAGTATTCTCAGCCGCTCTATGCTCTGGGACTCGTGACAGTGTTGCAAATGCTTTTGGGCTGCATTATTCTTGGCAGCAGCAGTGCATTTACGGCGTTCGTCTCTGTCGGTGTTGTGGCTCTTGCTGTTTCCTATTTGATTCCTATCAGTATCAGCCTTTTTTCCGGAAGAAAGGAGGTGTCCCGGGCTCCATGGAGGCTCAAGGGTTTCGCTGGTGTCATTGTCAACACTGCCTCTATTCTCTGGATCTCTTTTGAGCTTGTTCTCTTCAGCATGCCTACTGCATTGCCAGTCGATCCGGTCACAATGAACTACGCCTCGGTGGTGCTTGTAGGATTCGGGGCGATTTGTGCGGCCTGGTATGTTGTTTGGGGCCGAAAGAGTAAGTTTCTCAGCATCCGTGTTTCTTTGTGTGTCATTCTAACAGCTGTAGATTTCCGTGGCCCAGTTGCAGTGGCAGCATCTCTTCGGCAGATGTCATATATCCAGGAGTGATAATGATTGCTTGCAGTTTTGGCGATTATTTGTAATATTATGATATCCATACTTGGCGATTGGGCACGGCGTTTGGGAGGGCGTTGTTGGTGATGGGAGAAGTCGCTGAACGAAGACGCGGCTGTTTAAATTTACCGCATTAATCATTTGATCTATCGCCCTGGTGAACAACCCGGCTATCGGAGTTGTCGATGAGGTGTGTAATAGTTCAAGCTGGTCAACACCCTAGCTAGATCAGCATTGATGAATGCTCTATCTTCGTCATTGAATTTTAGGTAACTGGAGCGATTTTTGGCTTGGCCTAAGTGTATCGAATCAAAGACGACCATTTAATTCTCCGCATCTCGTAAATGCTAGCAGGTTTTCTTCTTTCGTGGCGTTCGTGGAGACATCTTCAATGTGACCGTTGGGGAAAACGCGCGCCTCCTGACGTCACCATGAAGTGCTTTTGTCGCTATTCAGACATCAGTCTTTGTCTCGTTACCAGTTGCGTGGTCAGGGGCCGTGGCAAAGCTTTTGTCTATAATAGCCGCTTGGTCAAGCTTGACAAAATCGATCTACTACGCGCTCCCTTGCCTTGATCAATCATGTGGTCTTATGTCCAGAGACGAAGAATCGAGCAACAGATCAAATTCGAATGTACGGAGGAACCTTCGCGGTGGACCGAGTCACGGGAAGTCCGCCGGGATTCCGTTAGCCCTGAGGAGCAAGTCAACAATGAGAAGCCCGCTCCTTTAGAAGCTCCTCAACATGGACAGACGATAGTCCGCTTTGACGGAGACGACGACCCCCTCAACGCAAAGAACTGGTCTCTCGTCTCAAGGTGCAAGAACATCGCCATCCTCTCCGGTCTCATCTTTGTCCAGGGATGGGCAGGTGGTTCGGAGTCAATGGCGAACTCAGCCATCAGCAACTCTTTTCATATCAGCAGCGTTGCCGAAAACCTATCCACGGCGATGTACCTCTGGGGCGTAGGGACAGGTGCTTTATTTGCTGGGCCGCTTTCAGAGTCAGTCGGCAGGAACCCGACGTATCTGACGTCTACTTTCTGCTATTTGTTCGCTGTTCTGGGATGTGCCTTAACACGGTCTTTTGCCGGGCAGATCGTTTGTCGATATCTCGTTGGTCTGTTTTCAAGCGCTACCCTTGCGATCAACGGGTCCAGCGTGAGAGATCAGTTTCGCCCGGTAAAACGAGCATTCGTGTTTCCCGTCATTGCCTGGGCCAATATCGCAGGTTTGTATACCTCTCCTTGACTCTTTGCACTCTTATTGATAGTGTGTAGGTCCCGTAATAGCACCTATCGCCAGTGGATGGATAGTTTCCAACCCTCGTTTAGGTTGGAGATGGGTAGACTGGATAACGCTGATTATATCTGGAGCAGCGTTTCTTATTGCTTTGTTATTTCTTCCAGAGACCTATCCGCCACTTCTTCTAGACTGGAAAGCCAGGGCACTTCGACATGCGACAGGGGATGAACGATATACCTCCGAGCTCGTGACCTCCATCTCCTTTCTCGGACGTCTCAAGCACACGCTCCTGATGCCTGTTACGTTCTTTCGAACTGAACCAGTTATAACCGTCCTTGGACTCTACCTTGTGCTCCTCTATGTCCTCCTATTCACTTTCCTATCTGGCTTCGACTACATTTTCAAAGAAACGTACCAGTTATCTATTGGCCTCACTGGCTCGTGCTTCGCTTCCATCGCCGCAGGCGCAACATTCTTTACTCTCGGTGCCCCGGGATTTTACAGTTGGGCTCGCAGGCACACCGAATACGTGCGCGGCGCTTCCGTCGACCCTGAGTTCAGGCTCTGGCCTGCAATAGCCGCCGCTCCCCTACTTCCTGTCTGTCTCTTCTGGCTCGGCTGGACCAACTATCCGAGTATTTCGATATGGTCCGCCCTTGGGGCGTGTTTCATTTTTGGCAACGTTTTGATTGCTATCTATGTCAGCAGTTACGAGTATATCATTGATAGCTATAAGGAGCACGCGGCAATCGCGCTTGCTAGCATAACCATGGTGCGGTACTTGGTTGCAGGCGGCATGGTAATGGCTACACGCCCCATGTATGAAGGGATTGGGGTTCATTGGACGTTGACTGTTTTAGGATGTATAGCTGTGATCTTGGCACCAGCGCCTCTTTTATTCTGGTTGTATGGGAACAGGCTCCGGGCAAAAAGCCCATATGCAGAGGGGTGAGCGTTTTGTATTGTCTATCATCTGCAAAGATTTATTATTCGTCTGTACTTGCACTATACATGTGCATCTATCCACGAATAATATCTACAAATAGCATCCAAGATGGTTCTGCACAGATCCGCAACTCGCTGGCTAACCAATCACCTCGGCTGAGTCTTGTCATTGTGCATCTGAGGGCGCCATGGTGGGATTCAGTTCCAATGGGCAGCAGGATGAGGTTTCTCATGGTGGAGGCGCAGTCCTGATCGCCTTCAGCGTGGCTGCATCCTTCAAGGCGCAATCCCGTTCTCTTCTTCCCTACTAAGGTATATCAGTGCCCAGTGAGCCATCTCGGCTGGGTCAAATCACCTCCTCATCGCAAAAACTCGGCTGGCCGAAAATGGACTCGAAGGTCCCCTGCAGTCTTTGGAAGTCTGTCAAAATTTTCCCGACCCTCAACACAGTATTCACACCTCCGGATATCTGTTTCACACGCTTTACAGCGGGGACTTACGACTCCGACAACCCAGACCGGCCTGCCTCGTATGCAATCCAAGATAATTGGGATCCGATATGGTACGATTGCATTCCATCAGAGTACGACACAGAGAGGTGCCCGTACCTCACTTTCAGCCCTGGCTTCTGTCCTGAAGGGTGGACAGAGGCCATTACGGCTACGGATGGACAAGTCACGATAGCTACATGCTGTATGGAGTATGTGGCCCTTACAATTTCCGAGGAACAACGACTCCAGTATACCTAATCTGTTTGCGTTCGCAGTGGTTTTAGTGTCGGCGGAAGTACTGCCGGCTATGTCGAATGCCATAAGGTCACCGCCGACTTCTCCGTTACTCGACGCGACATGGCGGCCATCCCTACGACAGAATATTCGATTGAGATGGACTTGGGAACCCTCGATCATCGGGGTTGGGTCGTCATGTGGGAGTCATCTGACAGAGATACGTCTGCAGTCAAGGAGATAGAGACCAAGACCAGAGCGACAGTAGGAGTTACCTCTGACGGTACGACGGGAGAGGAAGAGTCGAGCGCAGCTTCAGACCGGCAGGAATCTTTCGCAAATGATGACGGAGGGGGGAGGGGGGGAGGCCTTTCCGGAGGTGCGATCGCGGGCATTGTTGTTGGGGTTCTCGCAGCCCTCCTCATTGGGCTTGGGGCCGGATTGCTCATTCGACGACGTGGAAAAAGAGGGGAAACGGGCGAATCCCGTGGAGCTCAATCCCAGGCGAAGCTAGAAAGATACTCGGGGACACCATTGTTCGAGCTTGGTCAAGAGGGGCCTCATCAGAGACACGAGTTACCAACGAGCTGACAAGAACTCTAGTGTTTAGACACTGACTCTTGCGCCAGCTTCTTCTTCTTTTTCTTTTAATTCCGGAGATCAAACTGCGTACATAATGTAGCATAGCTTTTCAAGGATAGAGTAGACGGTACTCGTCCTCTCCCCCGACTACCGAGCCTGATCAGCGATCATTCCAAGTTACCGAGACAAGGGTTAAGGAGTGTGGCTGCATCCTGAGCCTTCAGCTGATGGCCAGATACGAAACAAGCCTCAACAAACGGTTTCGCAGCCTCAGAACTTCGCCCCTTCCTCCTCTCGGTGAGGATCTATCTGGTAACCATGAGATCCTGTCTAGTTTCTTCTCCCACTATGGAATATTGAGCCAACGATCCCGAATATACATGAAGATGTACATATAGGGTTCGAAACTTCTTCTATTCCATCACATTTGTTCTCCTCACATCTAGTCTGCTGCTCATCATAGCGCCCTTTCTGTTCAGGGTTTCCACAACTAGACTACATTCTACAAAGCTATCGCCTCTTCCTCTCGAAGGGCTTACCGTATTACTAGCTGGTGGGAGAATCAATTGGCGTCAGGCTCCCGCCAAGTTGATTATCACGGCTCGGGGTGAGAGCAAAGCATCTAAGGCAAAGGCTCTCATTGAGGAACATCTGGCAGCTACTTCCCCTTTTTCACAAGCGGTGCTAGTCATTATCTCCCTGGTCGTCAGAGCGAAATCGCCTGTGTCAACCTATATCTTCGTTCACAACCGAATAAGCGACCGACCCATCTTGATCGTGCCGTGCATAGCGCCGGTGTTCCATCGGGTTCCTACGGACAAGCCAAGGCGGGCTACTAGACTAGAAGCTAATGCCATTTCGCTAATCCTGATGTCTCTATACATCATACCCCTATGATTTTCCTCTCCCCGTGTCAGCCAAGACTGCACTGCTAATCGGCCTTCCTTAATCATTGCCAACTTGATGGGTTCACGGATGGTAAGGGGCTTTGTCTCTACCCATTTGCGGGCTCCGATAATTCGCTTCGCGAGCTATTCAAGGAGAATAGAATGCTGGGGGTCCAGTGGCATCACTCTCACACCAAGCCCATGCTTGAGTACGCTAAACGGCATCTTGCTAAGCTCCCCGCCCTCAATGATTCTGCCGGCCAGCCAAAGGTGAACTTTAGTCAGCTCGGGTGCTGTGAATTCCGAGTTATCGCGTCACTCCGTGAGCAGCGGCATACTAGGCGCCATGGCTCGGGTTGCCAATGCCACGGTAGCCAGAACGCCGGAACAGGGGCCAAATATTTACATCTCTAGCTTGGCTTTGGGGATGAAAGCAGGAGAACGTGCCCGAATGGTTGTGTTTCTATGTCATGAGTACTGTTGCGTAGACGATCTTATCAATCCTCTGTTAATCACTTCGCAAACCGAGTTGAGGGGCTAAAACTCGCCGATGACTGGCAGTCTTAGCCTCAAACTCCTCTTCCACATCTGCTCTTCAGGGCAGGTTTCCTGACGTGATTAGCTGGCTTCAATGCTTTTATTTACTCAAGGGTTTCATGGTAGGGATGTTGGGGAGTATTAGTTTTGCGAATTGTAGAAAGATTTCCATAGTATTCGAAAGAAAACCTGCGGCGATGTCAGCCACGCGGGAAGGCAGAAAGTCTCGAACCGAAATAGGGCGCGGGAGCTAGGAAAGCTGAGCTGGTTCCAGGGAATTCCAGTCTGTTCCGTCGATTACCTTTCTGAATCTAGGAACAATCCCTTTGAAAACTGCACCTTGAGCTTTTGTTACAGATTGTGAGCCGCATGGCATGGTTAAGGCCTGCAACAGGAGCGAAGTATCAAGGTCACTGGGCAGCAGATGTTCTTTGAAAGCAGAATGTCTCTGAGTGCGTTTGTTGGTCTGAGAGTCACAGAGTGGCGCTCATTCCGAGGAAGCGCAGCGGCATTGCCGAGACTGAGAGGCCCGCTCTGGACCTTGAGCTAGCCACATCACAATATTGGGTGCCAGGGACAGGGACGGTGCCTTGGCAAAGTAATTGCGCGTACCTGCAGGGTTCTGGCGCCGATTGAATGGGTCTCACCCCGAACCGCAACCACCATCAACAGATCTATCCGGCCGGCCGGTTTCGATATCTTCTCTAGTTTGAATACTGACAGTCGCTTGAGTGAGCTAGAGACCGACGGCGCGCTGTCATCGCGATAAGGTTAAATAAAAAACGCTTCTATTGCAGACTCCGCGTCCATCTAGCGCCAAGAGAGAGAGAAAAAGACAAGTCTGGACAGTGTCGCTAACTGATTTGCTGATCCTGCCCCAGCCGCTAAGCAAATAGTTTCGCTACTAGTTCCATGCAGAGCACCATCAGGGGGAGGCAGATCAAACAGGCCGACGATCCGGCTTGTTAAAGAGGGAATGTCTGCTCCCTTCTCTCACCCATTCGAGTGCCTCTTCTGTTGTCATTCCACATCTGTCCTTCGTTTTACTCGAATCTCGTTCGTTTTATTCCCTTCGCCATGCTGTCGTTCAACCTCATCGTGGGCGCATTGGCCGTTGTTGCCGGCGTCAATGCCGGCCCCTGTCAACTATCAAGCCACACCACACAGTCTTCACTTGGGTCTACCTCTTCTAGCAGCGGTTCCGACTCTTCAACCGACAGTTCGACTCAGTTGACCACGACGACCACCACGGACGAGTCGACTTCAACATCCCCTGGGGCCTCTACAACCACATCCCCTGCTCCCCTGGTCCCCTGCTCGGTCGACAGCGACTGTTATATTGAAATCGATGCTTGCAACAACGGCCTGAACGACTGCGCCTGCATCGATCTTATCTGCCTGGTGACCCCCTTGCCAGAATCGACCAGCACCACAACCTCGACTTCAGCCGCGCCCCCCGCAACCACAACTCCTGCTCCAATTACCTATTGCTCAGTCGATAGTGACTGTTTGGTCGACCTGGATTTTTGCTTCGCCAACGGCCGGCTCGACTGTGTCTGCATCGATGCCGTCTGCATCCGAACTGCTTCACCACCAGGAGCGACTAGCACTACAACCACCACTTCAGCTCCCATCCCTTCTGACGTGGTAGGCTGTGTGAGCAATGAGGACTGCGCTGACCCCACTATTGCGGCCTGCGTGGGAGCGGACATGTGCTTATGCCTCTATTCTCAATGCCAGCCGCCGCCGATGCCCACAATCTGAGCTGGAAGACGGATTCTCGAAAATGAACTATCAATCCCTCTCCCATTTTATCTCTCACAATCTTGCACTGGATATTGTTTTTATTCCCTGAACATTCTTTAACACCTAATCAAATTTGTCTCAATTTGATGCGACCTCTTTTATATACCCTTTTGTCCTCTCATGATCCTCTATCAGTTGTGCTTCCAGCCCTCGTTCCGCTTTGTCACGTCGAGGGATGTGCTACCGTAGTTCTGCCCCCGAAGCAAGCAACGCGGTATTCAGTCAATCGAAGCCTTGAATAAAATGAATGGCGGGACGAGGTCCTAGTTGAAGAGATTCCCCCCCCCCCCCCATCGTAGTCAGTGATGGCTGCATGTAGGATCATCATCTGGAGTTGGAAGACCGAGTTCACTAATGTCCGCACTGCTTGTGTAAGCCGTAACCTCTTGAGGCTTACGATGCTGTGAGTAGTCTTCATCTTGCCGAAATGGTGAGCCTGAGGGACACTCTTCAGGACCTATGAGTACGTCCCGTCATAATTTGATTTCATGTTCTTGATCCATCAGCGCACTAGACAGATATGCGGGATTTTAGATACTACTGACCTCGGGATTTTGAGGTTTTCATTGGCGAAAACCCCTCTAAATTCTTCCGATGACCAGTCGAGGGCATTTATGGAAGGTCAATGTTGTCCTTCTGGCTCTGGCAGGCATCTAGTCCTAGCCGCTCGATCCATGGTGATGTCGATAGCAAGAGATTCCTGACCTAGTCCATGCTGCTCCCGGTCAAGTTCAGCGGATTTTACGAAGTTTTCTCACGCGATCTAGGTATAAGCTTAGGCCTTATCGCCGACTCCCAATCTATGTCTCCAGACTAAAACCCTCCTTCCATGTTGCTCTGGAGCAAATGCCTCGACTTCCAAATAATCCCAACGACGATGACATGCATGATAGTCAGCATGCCACAAAAGGTCTTCTGTCGGGTCGGAGGAAGGGGATGCACCCAGTTCTTAGGCTGCAAAGCAAACACAAAGACCGACTGCCATTTTTTCAAAGAACCAGATGCCTTTTGACCAAATTTCTACAATTTGCGCCGCCACTAGACTGAGCCAAAGGGTTGAGTTGGCTGAGGTGGCGCCGCTTTAAAGCTCGCTAATACAATATCCCTAGCCTTTCTCTTCTTGCTGTCCGGGACTTGCTGCCCGACTGTAAGCGTATGCGTTGAAAGAAGTCGTAATAGGCTTCTGTCAGATCTGGTGGAAACTTGGCCAGTTCGCTCTCCATTTCTCCAAGGCCATGAGGGGCACCCTCTTAGGTTGGTACACACCTCAGGTTAGGCTGAAGATAGCCACTTACTTCCCTTGACTATTTTCCGTGAAAACCTCAAACATCTTTATTTTCGGTTTCGACTTCTTTATAACCATTAGACGGGCTATATTATGTTTCTCGATGGGTTTACTATCCTCGAAATTACTATTATACTCGCCGATTGGCCTTGATCCAACTTGGAGGCCCCTTTTATTTCCTCCTCGTTGTTACAACGTTATTTTCTGTCACCGACGCACTCGTCCGGGGCGTCCAAAAGCAGGACTATTTCCATCATTCTTTCAAATACTCTATAGAGTAGTTCTTAGTGTGCCTCATAGCTGACCTCCTCTGCAGGCTTGCTTAGGGGACTTTTCTTCTCTTCCCTCACATGCATTTTTGGGGAGTGGGTGATACCTCTCAGCTAGCTGAATGAAGCTGCGGAAGATCTGATGGCTGAATCCTCGATTCAGGGCGACACATTTGCAGTAGAAGTACGCAAGCGGAAAATCGCGACTGGAAGTCATGGGTTATTCTTTTATGAGTGCATATGCCCATAGCCCCAGGCTGCATACCACACTCCATTCAGCCAACATTGGCAACTAGGTATGGAACAAACACAGAGACTTACGTATTTGATCCAGAGGAATCTAGGGCCATAGGACTCGATCCAGTTACAGTAATCTTTTCTCCGGCAAACCCAGCTTCTTGTTTTCGCTGCTCAAATGCCTCCAGAGTGGTTCTTAACTTTCCCCAGACCAACAGCCGAGCATCTCGCCCAATCGGTTTTGAGTCGATGTTCCGTTTCGAGTCTCAGATCCCCCTTAATCCTTACTGATAGGTTCTTGAATAGTTATCTGACCTGTCGCTCTCCTGCTGCAGCCGCTTGTGTCTGTTGTGGTTGTCGCTGCATCTGCTGTGTTATCTGGTAGACAGCTGCCGGCACTCCTAGCATACATATAGGAGTTTTTTACTGAAGCATTATGCTTCTCTCTATAACACCTTCTGTGGGGCTTTCAATAAAGCTATCGTGAAGGGCTGATGTGTAGTTAACAGCGTCATCGCCGAGCTTGCTCTTGGCATCCTAGGCCAAACGCTGCAGTGACCCTTTAGCTTTAGCATCAAGACGATGGAAGTTTCCACAGATACATTGTAGCTAATTAAGAACCTGGGGAATCGACCTTTTTACTTCATCAGTTTTTCGATTGCGCGATCTGTGGTCTTATTGAACCTCTGGATCAGCCTTTTTACGTTCTCCCTGATCTCATCATCGAGATCTTTATAAACACCTTCCTAGTAATTCCTACGAACAACTCCTTCGGCTCCGGCGGCCCCTAGATGTGCAGCTAGGAGTTGTGTATCTTGCTCTTGTGCGCCGTGCGTCATGACAGCAGCCGTGAGAAACAAGAGTACTTGCGCCATTATGGCTCAACCAAGCTCAGAGAGCTTGAAGAGAACGTTCTATGTTGGGGCCTTGTGGATTGGATGCCGACAAACATGAAGCTGGCAGGCTACTTGACAAACACTACCCAGTGATAACGACACGGGGTGATAACTGCCTAAGGAATATATATATATATATAATTGTTTTTTTTTTAATCAAAGACGATTAGAGATCTCCGGAAGATCAGGGACTGAGGGGAAGTGGATTTGCTCGCCTTCCAATAGAACTATTGGGCTTTCATCTTCCTCACTTTACATAAATACCTATCTATAATACAAGTCAAATACTTTGCTCCCCTCGACTGAGGGCTAGGAATTGAAAAATGGGCTCTAGGGAAGGGGCATTTGATTAATGGTAGCTAATAATAGCCAAACTCGTTATGTATGGAGTAGTCTAGATGACTGAGAAACTGGGCCGAGGGTTTGACCCTTCATTGCAGAAGCACTTGGAAGTGTAGAGGAACGCATTTTTGGTATCAGCCCCACGACTTCTCGTATCAGGCCCAATAAGCTGGCATTTTGATGGCTCGCCGTCGCTGCCTTCCAGGAAAAAAATCGCCCAGCAATCCCCCTTGCAATGGTTCTTGAAGCAATCGAGGAAAGTCAAGCCAAAGAAATTGCCGAGTTCTGTGCCCTCGACAGGGGTACTCCCATCCAGTTTACCACAGTATTCGCCAACGGGACTGGGTTCAAGGAAGCCACCGACGCAGACGGGGCCAGTAGGAGCTGCTGACGGAGTGGTTGTGGTGCTGGTAGTGCTGATGATGGTAGTGGTGGTAGACGAGCCGGTTTCAGAGGCAGAGGTGTGCGTCGTTGTGCTGGAGGGAGCACAAACTCCAGCCAGCGCTCCACGAATAGCCAGGGCAGTGAGCACCCCGAATAGGGTCTTTGGTGAGCCCATGATAAAATATACAAGAAGAGGCTCGACAAGAAAAAGAGTGTATGTTGTCCTGTGGCGTCCGATACTGGAGGGAGGGACAGAATAGGCTTGTGTCGAGCCGGTGAGGCGTTCTCTCCTTTATACGGAGGGCATGGGAAAGGGTATGCGATGGGACGTTGTTCGACACCATACGAGGAAGCACAAATTACGGTCAACATTTCAGATCCACAGGCTCTTCTTTGAATGGCTGTTTCTGACAACGGAGACGTTTTGATTGTTCAACATTTGCTAGTGGACAAGGGTTAGGAATATCTTGTCAATAGTCTTCAGCCACCAGCTCTAAGCGACCGATAGCGCGTCCCCTGAAGGGAGCTCAACACTCGGCAAAGCCGGGATGGATTGGTGTGATCATCTACTACGGAGTACCAACAGAGCCTCCAATCTAGAGTAGGTATGGCGAAAAGAAACAAGAGGAAATGAGTGATGGACATCAGTTTGGAAATTGCACAGAGTACGCATAGTCCCAGGCGAAATTTTCATCTTATGATTTTCCTGCCATGGGCCAACGACCAAATACACCGCGGCGCCATTGCATAACCCATTCTTGAGAGGTCACTGGAGATGATAGGAGCTCCTCGAATCAGTGGCCTCGATTAAAGCAATAACTGCATTGAGGCAGACGATCCATGTACGCATGCAACACTGCTATTGACTCTATCAATAGTCTTCCATGCCCCCCTTGGCAGTCGTCGATGTACGCTGCAGAACGCACTAAATTCCGCAAAAGTCGATCGTCCATGGAAGGTAGAGAGGTGTGTTCTACTGATCTCACATGAAGGCGGGCGTATGCATGTATGTCTGCGCCTCGTCAGGTCCTCCCGTTCCTGAGCGGTTGTGGTTGAGATGCACTGGGCTTGGACTGATCAAGTAGAAATCGATCCACCACAGCCACCAGAAGCAGTGGAGGTTTTAGTCTGCGCCTCAGAGTGCCGTCCATCTAAACTCCAACTCTTGTCTAGGTGCCTGCGTCTCCGAACAGTCTACGGGGCATGGAGGAGTCAGCACCTAAAAGCTAATAAGGCCAACAAGTCAGTCGTGGCTCGACACTAGCACATGCGGGACTGCCTGCACCGCCCAGGGGTGCGCTAATCCGGTTGCCGAAGTAATCAATCTTCCACCTTGATCGGATCATCTCTCGACCCAGTCCTCTCTGTCTGCTCCTGGAACCCCCTGTCTATCGGGTCGGGGATTCACGCCTCTACATCGTCAAGATCATTGGGCTGGTGTTGACGGTCGCGGTGTGTGCTGGACGGAGTAGAATGGAACTCACTTCGATTACCGAACCACCATCTCCCAGGCAGGAGTATTGGGCGATTGCTGGGACATTCTGCCCGAGCATGGCAACGACACACAAATTAGGCTGCGAGGAACGAAATCTAACCGAGGAGAATCCATGTTGCCCATTCGCCTTAGCGCCAATATACTGCCTGTTTCGTTTCGGTTGCCAGGGCTTCGCGGACGGGGCATGCCTGGCCAAATCGGCGGTGCGGAACTCCGTTCCGGGCGAGTGTATCCGACTGGTCGAGCCATGATAAAAAGATGGCATGTTAAGAAGAATTACTGCTAGTGGTAGAACTCGAGAGCCGATTCCCATTATAGCTTTTCCAACTCGATTCGAATGACCCAGGCCTTTTTTACAAAGCGATAAATCTCTCTGCCCATCTCCACCGTAGCCACAAGGTCGTGCCTTTTGCAAAGATCTAGTCCTGAAGCAGAACTTGACGGTTTACCACAAAACCCGAACGAGCCATTTCATTGAATAGAAACTTCTGAGCATAGCTTAGAGCTAGTTTTAAAGGCCCATGGTATGAAATAACATAGTTCAATATATATCTAGATATATTTTGCAGGGCTCATCAGCAATTTACTCAGCACTTCACCCAACTGATCTGATCTAGACTGACTTGAAAATGTAGTTGACATTATTCCTTTTAGCCTGAGATATTGGCCATTGTATTCCTAATTCTTAGCTATTAAAGTTGTTCATTGTTTTCAAACAACAGTGGCAGTCAAGGAGGGGTAGTGATGATTAACAATCGGTCGGTTATCGGTTGCCCGTACCGGTTAGTGAAGTTGCCTAGGTAAAGCCCTGAAACTCCGCTTCAGAGCACAACCGAAACCAACCTTACATCTATCCCATGAAGCTTCGCGACCCCCGAACCAGAACTGAGAATCTCACTTTGCTGTGAATATACAACCGTATCACGAAACCATCTCCTCCTGATCTAACATGACGTCCGAACCCACAGAGCGCGTCCTCTTTGTCCTACCCTTTGCAGTGCCAAAAGCCCTCATAGCCCGTCTGAAGACCAAGTTTCCCACCATTGAGGTTACCTTCATTCAAGCGGGCACTTCCAATACGGCGGATTGGGGAAAGTATGGACCCGATAAAGGTATACCTAGAACTGCAGCCCCTGTTGGGATCCCAGAGTGCTCAAACTCGAGATAGAGGTATATAAAGATGCGACCATTCTCGTTACTCTCTCAGCGCTCCCACCCAGCCTGGAAGACGCACCGAAGCTAGAACTTATTCACTTCAACTCCTCTGGGACGAACCATGTCGCGGATCATCCTATCTACACGCAGTCAACCATCCCCTTGACGACGTCTCGCGGCATCGCTGGCCCGCCCATCGCGGAGTGGGCAATAATGACAGCTCTCGTGCATCATCATCGATATGACCGTATCAATGAGCTTCAACGGGAGCGGAAATGGGGGTCGCACGATGAGTTCTGGAGTGTGAGAGACATGGTTGGTCAAAGAGTTGGAATCTTGGGCTATGGAGGGATCGGCCGACATGGTAAGTTCCCCTTCCTTAAGCTGCTTTTGCTTGAAATATCGAACTCACTCTCCAAACATAGTGGGACGAGTAGCCAAGGCAATGGGGATGGACGTCTACGCATTCACAGCTCGACCTAAAGAGACCCTTGAACAGCGTCGAGACACCGGCTACCACGTTCCTCACACAGGTGACCCGGACGGCACGATTCCCTCGAAATGGTTCAATGGACTGGACAAGCCCTCTCTTCACCAGTTCCTTGCTCAAGATCTGGATATTGTTGTCCTATGTATCCCACTGACGTAAGGAATTCCAAATCCTCAACTCTCGGCAGAATTCAACTGACAGCTCCCAGGGCGCAAACTAAGCATCTCTTCTCGACAGAGGAATTCGAGATTCTGTCTCGCCGCAAGGCATTCTTGATCAATATCTCACGCGGTGGCGTCATTGACCAAGCAGCTCTCATCAAAGCACTCGAGGATGACAAGCTCCGGGGCGCCGCATTGGATGTCACTGATCCCGAGCCGTTGCCGGAAGACGACCCTTTGTGGACGGCACCGAACATCATCATCTCGCCGCATATGAGTGGACTGAACGCAAGCTACGTCGAGAGAGTCTTTGACGTGCTTGAGTTGAACATAGAGAGGAAGATGAAGGGAGAGCAGTTGATCAACGTGGTAGACCGGGAGACCGGGTATTGATTCTTAGGAAGAGAAATTGATGCCATACATAGGTAGATTGATTGTCACTTAGAGCTTGGGTAGTCATATCCAACCTACGATGATCTAGCTACCCGTATCAAATATTGGACTACTCTGATTTCTCATCAAGTCAGACTTCGATTCCGCAAACCGAGATATCAAATCTTGAGTTTACCCAAATCGCAATTTGCTCTCTCTCTATCCTAGCTAATTCACACCTCTTCTTCCACTTGATGATCCTCAGATAAATGAACTACGCAGCCCGTACATACGGATTAGGCATGGTTTCGGGCTGGTCGATGTCGACACGGTTGAACAATCCCGACTCCCGAATTCCGGATATTGAAGCCCAACTAGTCCTGTGGAAAACCCCGCGATTTCCCATCCTCAACCCTCCATATAGCGAAGCCCTGATTCTCTCCGGCGACTTTTCATAGACGGAATGACGTCTCACTTCCAAGATCCCGAAACTTGCCGCGCCCTTGCCGCGCCTAGATAAAAAAGTGAAGCCAGCAGACAGTCTTTTGGGACAACGTCGCCCTCTTCCCCCGCATCACCCCCATCTTGGCGGTTCGGGATGGCGTTGATCAGCGCCATCCCAAGCTCAAAACGGTAGAGTGCAGTTCTCGGGAAAGGATTTCCACTGCTTGATTGAAGAAACTAGGTACTCATAGCGAAACAACTTAGCTGGGTGGCAATGCCACACTTCGGCGTCATGTCTGGATAGCTATACAATGCAGGTAGCCTAACCTAGATCATATGTAGGCATCAACCCCGAAATCTTTCGACACTTTTGCTGTTTCTGCTAGCTTCGCTTCACTCTGCGCTCTACATTGAATCAGAACAATCAGAACTTCTCCCGGCGACCAGTTTCTTTCACTGTATTCAACATGGCAACCGCGGTAGCAACACCAACGACAGCTTTTCTCAGCAACTCACCTGCCATGACAACATCGATCCAGTACAACAACCTCACAACGACCGACCCGACAGCCGCAAAGGTGACGCAAGGTGGTGTTGAAGTAGAACTCCAACCAATCCCCTCGCCACCCGTCTTCACCAACAAGCACGAAGAGCGCGAGTACCTCAAGGGCCGTCTCGCCCTCGCTTTCCGCCTCTTCGCAAAGAACGACCTCAATGAGGGTTTGGCCGGACACATCACTCTCCGAGACCCTGTTCTGACGGACCACTTCTGGGTCAACCCTTTGGGTCGTCCTTTCAGTCTGATGCGTCGTTCTGACCTCATCCTCGTCAACTCCAAGGGTGAGGTAGTTGACGGCGGTTCAAATCGTCTCTTGAACCGTGCAGCTTTTATGATTCATCACGCAATCCATGTCGCCCGACCAGACGTCAACTGTGCTGCCCACTCGCACAGTCTCTACGGCAAGACTTTCTGCTCACTCGGCCGTGAGATCTCCATGCTCACGCAGGACTCGTGCGCTTTCTATAAGGATGTCGCTATATACCGACAGTTCAACGGCGCCGTACTTGCCAAGGAAGAAGGTGAACATATTGCTACCGCTTTGAGCAATAAGAAGGCTGCCCTGCTGCAGAACCACGGGCTGCTGACATGCGGCGAGACGGTAGAGGCTGCTGCGTATTGGTTCTACGCACTCGATCGGTGCTGCCACTCACAGCTCCTGGCCGAGGCTGTTCCGGGAGGTCCGACACCTATTGATGAGGATGATGCGGAGTTTACGTACAAAAGCACAGGGACGCCGGGTATTGGGTGGTTCCAGGCGCAGCCAATGTTTGAGGTAATGGCTCTCGAGTCGGGTAATGATTACCTGGAATGAGTTACGAGTTGCTGAGGTAGTTGTGGTTTGAAAGTGTCCTTAGCGAGGAAGGGATATCACAGGTTGAAAATCCAATAGAATCTAACAAAAAGGAGATCATGAACTTTGTTGCATTGCCGAATTTCCGACATTTCACCTCAAGCCCGGAGTAGACCTATAGTCTTTTGATCAACCCCGGTTGCCAGCCCCTATTAGTCTAATTGATCCAGGGGTCAATTCCTACCGCGAACTCCGTGAATGGGTTTTCCGGGCTGAGAAGTACACATTTCAACTAGTCAAACTGTCATTGATAAACGTCATGAGTCATATTGAGGTCCTAAAAGTTCCACTGCTTCATCCATACCCTCATCGAGTCTCCATCCAAAGCCTTCAACCCAGCCATAGCCTCACTGCCCTCCTGCGCCTTCTTCGTCTCATACCTCAACCTCGTCATCTTACACTCCTCAGCATCAGCTGCCAATCCTGTGAAGAAATCCTGCAACTTCACTGCACTCAGCTCCTCGAGATCGGGCTTTCCTTCACCCGCCTTCTTGAGTGCATCAAGCCACTGCTCGAACGGTACCACTTCTGTCTGTCGGCCCTCAGCTTGCCAGTGCTCCTGAATGGCAGCCAGCATGTCGGGCCACTTTGCAACGTGAGGGTTGATCAAGTTGTACACCTGTGACACACCCTTATCACAGTCGTTATGCACGAGTTGCTGTACAATAAGCGCGAGCGTATCGACAGGGATCCAGTCGATCGTGTTCATAGAATCCGGAAGAAGCCCGAGAGACTTCGAAGTTTTCACCAGTGCCGGCATCCACTCCGTGAGATTCCAGACACCTCCATTGTCGGGTGAAACAGGCCCTGCAACCTGTCCCACGCGCAAGATGCTCATGTTCAGCCTAGCACTCGCAGCTGCGCAAGTGAGTATCCGCTCCGCAACATGCTTTGACTCGGCGTATCCGAGTGGCAGTGAGACGTTGAAGTCTTCAAGTGGCCCCTCGGGAACCGGCTTGTCATAACCATTAACTTTGCCCCAGTTTCCGACTGATGAGATTGACGAGACGAAGAAGATGTGTGGTTGGCGAAGCGAGGATAACGAAAAGTCAGCGAGCCTGCGGACGCCGCGAATGTGCACATCTTCGAACGACGGGAGCTTGTGGTTGAAATCGACCTTCCAGGCATTGTGAATCACAGCATCAACATCATTGTGCAACTGCTCGTAGTCCGTCTCAGAAAGACCGAATCGGTTGTCGCCCAGTTTGACAGTCAGAAAACGAGTCTTGGTGGTCAGGTCGTAGTCCTTCCCTCGCGCCTTGAACCCTTGTTGCTGGCGTGATGACGCATCGTCACTGCGGTTGAGGCAGTAGATCCTGTGGACATTGTCGTCCTGGAGAAGAAGTTCCAGAATGTAAGACCCGAGGGAGCCAGTTGTGCCCGTGACTGCCACACAAAGGTTCCTGGTCTTCTTCTGGGGGAAAAGTGCTGTGTACTCGTCCACTAACCGGGCCATCTCCAATGTTCTCTCTTTGTCCTCTGACACTTTAGTGCTGGTAATATTATTCAGAGCATTGAAAATCAACTGAGATAATTGGCTGATGGTGGGATGGGCATAAATATGCGGCGCCTGTAGAGCAAAGTCGATATCTCTCTCCTTAAAATGGGGTGCGAGGGAGAACTGAATCGACTTAGATAGCTCCATTGTCTGAAGCGAGTCCATCCCGACCACGAAGAGGTCCTCAGACTCGGAAACGTCTGACATTGAAAGAACCCACTTGACGCAGGCCTTCACGTAGTCGGCCACGCCCTGAAGAGTCTCAGCCGTGGCAAGCTTTGGCGCGCCAGCATCCTTTTCGTGCTCCTCCTTGTATAGCTCTTCAACTTCATCGGCATAGAGATTCGCAGTTCGGGACCTAATGATAGTTCCCTTCCCAGCCCGGATGAATGGCTTCGCAGGTTTGGCCACGGCGACTTTGTGTCGGAAAATTCGTCCGTGTGCTGGCCCTACCGTGTTCGCCTCCAGAACTGTCGGCCAAATAGTGTCGATAAACTCGCTATCTGACAACTTCACACCTTCAGCAGGCTCGACGATGAGACAGGCTTGTATTCGCGCCGTTCCGATAATAATGGACCCTTTGACGAGTGGATGGCCGGTGATGGTGCCCTCCATGTTGACGGGGTTGAACTTCTCGCCATTCGAGAGGACGATGACGTCGTCTCTCCTACCCACGAAGCGCCAGAGCTTGGGATTGTCTGGGTTCTGTGAAAAGAGATCTCTTGTTCTCCAAACGTCCAACTCGGGGTAAGCCTGCCGTAGGTGAAGGAGATGGTCCCATTCCGGCTTCTTGTAACAGACCATCTCATAAGTTCCATCGCCCATTGGCTCCATTGCATTCTGTATCACTGGGTGCCACTCAAACCAAGCCCAGTTCTCAGGTGTCGGGATCAGAGCAATCTGGGGGCCTGTTTCTGTTGAGCCATATAACTGGCAGAGGTCTGTGACGCGCGAGACAACATCGCCTACACTGGGTGCAAGAGGACCGCCGGTGTATATCATCCAGTCCAGAGAAGATATCTGGTCGAGACCTCCAGGAAGGGCAGCAAGTTGTTCAATAACTGAGGGAGGGCTCCATACTCCACGGAACTTGACCATGCGCATAGCTTGGCTGACAAGATCGCCGCTGGGCGGCTTCTCCGGAGGCCCCAGTGTCACCGTTGATGAGTAGAAGATGGGCATTATAGTCATGCCAAACATTCCAGCCAACTTGTTCCAAATCTTAGCTTGATACTTCTTTGCTCCGGTTCGGAGAGGGAGGAGTCTTACATGAAACGGGGGGAAAGGACAGAAAAAGCGACCATTGTCGTCAAATTCCAGCAGAGTGTAACCTTGGATCTTGCGACCGGGGACGGGAGGAAGTTTTCGGTGATTGTCGTATGTGGAATACACCCCGTTTGTGATGGTAGTTGGTTTAGGGTTCCCTGAGTTGCGTGTGAGTCTTGTTCGTAATTGCAACCTTCATTATCTCAGAAGGCCCTTCATACCTGTTGACCCCGAAGAATGCGCAATCAAGATAGGATCCGTCCTTCCCTCAGACCAAGTTCTGTTGTAAGTGTAGTGTTTGCTTTGAGAACTGATCAATTCGTCCAGGCTAGGCACCATGGATGCCTTGAGCTCTGGCATAGATTGCTTAAGTTCCTCGACTCTTAACTCCATTTCAGGGGTGTAAAATAATTTGTCACATTTTGCGTCCTCAAACACTGCAAGATGTTGTGACAACGAATTCCGAATGGATGGTATCATCAACTGGATTAAACGCAATCAGTGTCTATCCTCGTCTCAGGTTCTGGGCAAACCTACCACATGGCCCGTCTTGATAGCCGCAAATGTGTAAAAAGCATATCGCACGTCTGAGACGCCCAGGTAGGCAATCACATCAAACGCCTTGCTTTGCCCAAATCTCTCGTGGATACCCCACGACGCACAATTAACAGCATCCGCCAGCTGGCGAACTGTGATGTCGCGGAAGCCCTCATCAAGGCTTTGTAGAGACCTGCTCACAGTGGCATAGACTCTATCGGGCGTCCTCCTGGCGAGTTCGTCAACAGTATGCACCACGAGGCGCTCACCGTAAGGCCCGCCTGGAGGGTTGTCATATTCCGAGAGAGGGTCAACAGCCGGGGCTGCAGACACCGGCTCACTCAAAGAATGCTGGGAAAACTGGGAAAGGACTTGAGCCATTGTTTGCTATTGATACTAGGAAGGATTTGATTCAATGCCGTGTCGTCAGACGTCAGGGTACAGTGCATAGGTCGAAAAGATCAGCCCATTCGGACAGCCCCGAGACGATTCCCTCGGGGCCTAGGAGTTTTTATCGAACGATTCTATCCTTACAAGATATTTTCCAGGGACTGCAAGCCGAGTATGAAGCTCCGTAAACCTCAAAATGCCGGGGAACAGATCTAATGCCCCGCAAACAGAGTCCGGGGTATGACGTTTGACTGCGGAGGTCGATACCCGGGCTATGGTTAGTGTGGGACGGCCTCCTTGTCTAATGCAATTCAGGTATGGCTCGCAGGTTGCCATTGGGCGAATGGCATGAATTGACTGGACAAGGGATGTCCTGCCCCCTGGTCACGCTTCGGGGCGGCTGTAAATTGTCTACTCGAAACTCCAACGTTCGTCCGTCCGGGTATGCCTTTCCCGAGAGTGTAGTTCACCATCTCTGGGTTTCCCCGGCTTGACACCCCCCGCATGTCGTTTCCTTTAGGGTAAACGCCGCCCGCTTTAGCACCTCAGAGCTAAGAAGAATGAAGAAACCTGAAGTTTGGAAATGCTCCCGCCCGAGGCCGCGGCATTGGCCGGCTCGCCTGACACTTCGGATGGTGGACCTGGGAGGGATAAGCTTCTCCTCATTTGCAACTTCGGAGCCGCTTTGTTGCCAATATAACCCTGCGACCAATCCATACTTGAGCTCAAAATAGATAAAGCAATTCAATAACCCGGTCACCAACGATCTTAGCTACTTCAAGAGTTGCTTCATTCTCAACAGCTGCATCTTTAAACAAGACCTACAAATTGTACCTACTCGAACTACTGTTCTTTCACATCCAACTCCCGTTGGAGAAGCCCATATCAGTTGCTTGCACTACAGCTCTCCAAAATGGGTTCTCTTGATCAGGTCAACGGGGGCAGCGGCCGCTCAGACTTCGATGCCATCGTCGTCGGTGGAGGCTTTGGTGGCTGTTACAGTCTATACAGACTCCGCAAGGAAGGGTTCTCGACGCATCTCATCGAAGCGGGCTCTGCGCTGGGCGGTGTCTGGCACTGGAATAGCTATCCAGGAGCCCGCGTTGACTCTGAGATTCCCTTTTACCAGTTCTCCATTCCCGAAGTCTACAGGACATGGAACTGGTCTCAGCGCTTTCCCGCACACGATGAACTCAAGGCCTACTTCAACCACGTCGACAAGAGCCTGGAACTGTCCAAGGACATCAGTTACAACACCATCGTTGTCGGTGCCGACTTCAATGAGCAGACTGGTCGGTGGGCTATCACTACAAACACGGGAAAGATCCTCACTTGCAAATACTTTGTGCCGGCTACTGGCAGCTCCTACAAGCGATATGAGCCCGACTTCCCCGGAATGAAGAATTTCAAGGGCCAGATCATCCATGCTGCTTCGTGGCCCGAGTCTGGAATCGACTTCACTGGCAAGAATGTTGCCGTCGTCGGTGCCGGCGCCACGGGCGTGCAGTGCGTCCAGGAGATTTCCAAGCAGGCCGGCCACTTGAGCGCCTACATCCGCAACCCCAACATCGCCATCCCCATGGGCCAGCGAGACATGAGCGATCTAGAGAACCGCGCCCAAAAGGCCATCTACAAGGGCCTTTTCCAGCTCGCTCGCCAAACTGCAGCCGGCATCGCCTGTGATCCCCAGCCCATCCCCGCTAGCCAGGCCACCCCCGAAGAACGAGAGGCCTACTTCGAGGAGCTGTGGGCGCGCGGCGGGTTCAGTTTCCAGGCTGCCAACTACAGCGACTTCCTAGTCAACCTCGAGACGAACAAGATGGTGTATAACTTTTGGGTTAAGAAGGTGAGGGAGCGCATCCGCGATCCCGCCAAGGCCGACATCGTTGCTCCCCTCGAGCAACCCTACCCTGTCGCCACAAAGCGATGCAGTCTAGAGCAGGATTACTACGAGTCTCTTGACCGAGATAATGTGGAAGTTGTGGGTCTTAAGAAGACACCCATCCGTGAGTTCAGTGCCACCGGCATCGTTACCGAGGACGGAAAGGAGAGAGAGCATGACTACGTTGTCTTGGCGACGGGTTACGATAATATGACGGGCAGCCTGACTGGAATGGGTCTTCGGGGCAAGGACGGTGTTGATATGAAGGAGAGGTGGAAGGACGGTGTTTGGACTTACCTGGGCATTATGGCCGCAGGAAACCCCAATATGTTTATCATCTACGGACCTCAAGGTGAGTCTATAGAGCCCCCAGCCCCCTATTCCCAAACCCAGAAGTCGTGTAGACCACTAACAGATGAAACAGCCCCCACAGCATTCACCAACGCCCCTGTCTTCATCGAGGACCAAGTCGACTTCGTCGTAGACTGGATCAAGAAGCTCCGCTCACAAAACATCAAGTCCATCGAGCCTAAGCACTCAGCCGAGGAGCAATGGAAGACCGTTCTTCAGAGAATGAATGACGCCACGCTCTTCCCCCTGAACAATTCGTGCTCGTGGTACCTCGGCGCCAACATCCCCGGCAAGAAGCGAGAGCCCCTGAACTACATTGGCGGTATTGGCCAGTACGCTGACTCGTGTCGGGATGGCACTAAGGACTGGTCGAACTTTGAAGTTGTTGAGGAGAAGGCCGATAAGGTTGAGAAGCTTGTGCCGCAGCAGATTCCGCAGTCGGTGCGAGTGTGATGCATGTAAATGATTTCAACTCGACGTATTCTAGCTTAGACACTCTATGAATTGTATTTGTTCTGTTAACGCTTCTGTCCCGTAAGATTCATCTGCATATGTTCGTCGTCATTTATGAATAGGAGTATCTGCATGTAAGCTGACGCCGCGTGTAAGCTGACGCTGCATGAACCAGTAATACGTTTAAATGAATCTCAAAAGGCTGGCCTTGGTTTAGATAATATTATATAATAACTGCTCTGACCTGAAAAGCCAAGATAGGGTTCGCAAAAGCAAAAGAACACAATATCTAAATACAATGGAGCCATCTTAATCTATCTACCCATACCACAGCGCGCAATAAAGATTCGCTTGAACCTTCACATTACATGCAATCCCAGATCTTTGTGTTTCATAGCTATCAACTCTTTCTCTCCAAAAAATACCTGGCTATGGACCACAGTAGCGAACGCACGCACGGCAGACCTTTCATAGCCACGGAACCATGATGACAAGATAATTTCTTGCTTGAATACACAAGAAGAGGCTATCAGATTCCGTCTTACACCGGGTAGGTCACAAACGTGTTGTTCATTTCGATTCAATCTCTCTCATCTTTCCGCGGTTTAATCCCCCCCTCGTCACTTCATGCCGTATACCGACCGGTCTCTGAACTATCTCCCTCCAACGAGGACAACTTCATCCGCAATCAGTTCAGGGTCATGATCGTCATCACCACCATCGTTCGTTGGAGACTAAAACGATCGCGATGCCTTCACCCCTAATCCAAACCCCGAGTCATCCCCGACAAAGCTGGTTGAGCTTTTCCAGGCCTGTCCCCCACGAAAATGCTGTGAAGCTAGAATCCTTTAGGCTGACCGTCATGCATTCGCGGGAGGCCAAGAGACTAGGTTCATAGACGGGTTGGGCCGGGGTGGCCCCTCTTCTCCGCAAGCACGGGTTCTGAAATCCGGGGTTGAACTGGGGTCTCTACCATTACCTTGGGAATTCTTTGCGGGGAAACTTGGAACAAGAGACGATCTCCAATGAACAGGCTTACCGGAACAGCCGTTCCGGTCGAATCCCAAGACCTTTTTACTCTGGTTAGATTAAAGCGATGATCATCATTCGCATCTAAGGGGCAGATATGATATCTAGAGCCCCAACCGTCATCTAGAGATCTTCCCTCTTCATGTCTATAGATCATCTCCAACTCCAGATCATCAAGCGATCAGGACTCGCAATCTATCCTGCATAACTTGTCGCAGGACACCTACAATCCTACCTTCGATAACTCAGTTGCCAGTCTCTTCACAAAGACTCTAAGCCACTGACACTATCACTCATAATGGAGGACCACGAGAAGCGAAGGCAGGAGGAACTTGTCGAGCATCACGAAAATCAGTCGGCGATCAACGCCAGTGGTGGTGATAATGAATTCGCAGTTCCCAAGGGATACTGGTACTCATACCGCTTCATCGGTTCCATGACGGCCATCGTGTTGCTCGCCAACAATCTATTCATTGGCTACGCTATGCCTGTAGGCTGTCTCCAACCAAAAGTCGGGAGAGAACCACGTCACTAATCACGTATTATCCAGGCCAACGTCATCGGAGTAGTTGATGCAGATCTTGGTAAGTTGTCAAGACGATAGAGACTTGCGGAACCCTCATGCTAACTGAAATCTTAGGCCCCGATCCCAATGTATATCTCGCAACCCTCGTCAATACCCTCGTCAAGGGCGTCGGTCTCCTTCTTGTCGGCAGCATCAGCGATGTCCTCGGCCGACGCTGGTTCATGATCGGTGGCCAGGCCCTCGGCTTTATCGGCGCCTGCATGGCTGCTGAGGCCCGCAACATCAACACGATCATCGGCGCCAATCTCTTCATCGGAATGGGAGGCGCTACCCAAGTCCTTTACCCTCTGCTCATCCACGAGATCGTTCCCAACAAATATCGTGGATTTGCGCAGGGCGCTATCATGGCTGCTGTCTTTCCGACTCTAGGTCTTGGTCCCGCCTTTGTTCGCATGATGGTGGAGTATACTGAGCTTGGCTGGAGGTAAGGATCATGATAGATATTACGCAAGGGAGAAAGCTGACCCAAAGGTATAGATGGGTCTACTGGCTGCATGCCATCACCACTGGACTCTCGGGTATTCTGTTCATCTTCTGTTATCACCCTCCCAACATGGAGCAGCTCGGAAAGTCCGTCGGCAAGAGACAACAGCTGAAGGATATCGATTATGTTGGCTTCGCTCTCTACGCCGGGGGTCTGGTTTGCCTCCTTCTTGGCCTTGGTTAGTATCCACCCCAAATTCGTTCAGCAAAGGGCAGACCTAACTCCCCATCAGCTTGGGGCGGACGCCAGTATAGTTGGTCAAGCGCACCAGTGATCGCTACTCTGGTGGTTGGAATCGTTGTCCTGACTACTTTCGGCTTCTATGGTAAGAAACGCTCGGGAAGTATCATACACTCTGAAGAAATGAGAAACTGACATATTGAATAGAGGCTTATATGCCGCTCAAGGCACCTCTGTTCCCAATGAACCTCTTCAAGATTCGAAACTACACTGTCGCGGTCATTGTCGGTTCCGTCGGCCAAATGGCCTTTTACTCCCTAAACGTTCTTTGGCCGCAGCACATTACTCGACTTTATACCACTGACAACATGACCATCGGCTGGATGTCGGTATGTCTTCTCCCTCCTTTCCGAAGTTGAGCATTAGCTAACCTCCACAGTGCACGACCGGCGCGGCTTTGGCAGCAGGAGAGTGCATCAGTGGACCGTTCTGTAAGAAGGGCATGAGAATCAAGCTTCAAATGATCGTCTCAATGATCGGTTTGACTTTATTTTGCGGAATTATGGCCCTGGGTGACGAAGGTGAAGAAAAATTAGCCCTCGCGGTAAGTCGACCACTCATACAGATCATCTTATCTCTGAAACAGACTGACGAAATTAGATGACCATTGTTGTCGGTCTTTTCGTCGGTTGGATCGAGCTCATCGCGATCGTCATCGCCGGTCTCGTCATTCCCCCCGAAAATATCGGCAGTGGACAAGCCTTCTTCGCAAGCACCCGAGCCGTGAGCGGCACCATCGTCAGTAAGTAGCAACTCATCCATCACACGTTGAATTCCTGGTAACTAATCATCCCCATCAGCGAGCATCTACGTCGCCATCCAGTCCAACCAGTTCGCAGACGCCCTTCCAAGCCAGGTCAGACGAGCCGCCGAGAGCGCAGGCTTCTCCGCGAGCCGCGTCCCCGAGATCCTCGCCGCCATCAAGGCACGCACCGGCTTTGACGGTATTCAAGGCATGACCGACACCGTTATCGAAGCCGTTGAGGCTGGTGTCAAGCAAGCTTATGCTTCGTCCTACAGCACGACTTACCTGAGCAGCCTGGCATGGGGCGGGTTGGCGCTGATTTGCTGCTTCTTCGCGACGAATGATATGGAGGACTACTTTACAGACTTTGTCAACAAGACAGTTGACGCTCCGCACATCGAAGCAGTGGAGAAGGCTGATTTGGAAAAGGTCAAGTCTGTTGCGGAGGAGTGAGGGAAAAATCAAGGGCTAGTGTTATACAAGGAGATCTAGACATGCTGAGACAGTTGTTGAAACTCAGCACATAATTATTATGCAAGGTGTCTGTCTCTATTTCGAGCTGTTGAACCAGTAAAAAAAATTATTGATTGGCCCATGATAGTAGCATGCCTTCTGAAATGTGCTTCTGTCGTCCCATAATATGATTTCCCTTCTGCCATCTCTACCTTGTGATAGGAGCCATGCCTCCAGCCAATCCTAATATAGATAGCTTTACGAAGCTACCATTGTAATACTCTATAGGTTCTCGAAGCTGAAGTCTATCCAGCCAGGTCTGCAGTTTATTAAAAGTTCTACTTAAACACCTAAGGGGTATATCGCGTTATCATTAATTTCCACTTCTCCAATTACTACCTCAACCTCACCTTAAGTGTTAACTCCTTCTTTTAGGTTCTCCTCTTTGCTATATAAATATACAAGGGGCTGCCCAGAATTGTACTGCGTCAGTCTTATTGCCCGCAACTCTTTACATTGTCTTAGCACTAGTATACAAGGTATTATTGCCAGAGGTCCCAGAGCCCGGAGATCTTATTGCCTTACAATACATATCATATATTATATTATAGCTAATACACCTTTCTATTTAAGTCATTATATAGTGCTAGCCATATAATATGTAATGCTATCTCGAATATCCTTTTTTTTTCTTCAAGCTAATATAGCAGGTTAGGTGGAATAACTATAGCGCCGAATATGACAGATAGTGGAAGCACATGACTGGCCTCCAATTCGTGGGGTCATTTCAAAGCTTCCCAGCTCGTCAGGGAATCATCGCGAATCTTTATCTACATCTTTACATGACTACCTAATTTGAAGTACAACAGCGAAAATGGCGGCCTACGATGAAATTGCCGAGGCAAACGCCGATGATGAATGTCGGGCTTGGATACGTAAACTCATTGATGCGAGAGACGAAGTCGTGGCATTTGTTGATGCCCATTTGGATGGCAAAGGAACCGGGGAGTACCTTGGTTTCTTGAAGGGATCATTCAACCTTAGCTTCCACATCGGATTTGGGGGGCAACAGCCAGGCGTTCTTATTCGTTTTGCGAAACCAGGTCATACAAATTCGCCGTGGAGGGCCGAAAAGGTCGCAAACGAAGTGCGTATTATTCAGTACCTCCGCCAGCACACCGCTATTCCCTTGCCGTATATACGCTGTTGGGGTTCAGCTGAGGAGAGCCCACATCAGTTGGGTCCATTTATCATCATGGATTTCATTGAAGGGACCCGACTCTCGACGTTCCTCAAAAAACCAACCGAGGATGAGGCTGCAGATATGATCCTTAACCCGGCTATTGAAGAAGAAACGCTTGACACTATCTATACCCAACTAGCCGACTATATTCTTCAAATTTCTCGGCTCGAATTCTCTCTCATCGGAGCCATCTCCAAGGATGCTTCAGAGACATGGACTGTTACCAGCAGGCCCCTGACATACGATATGAACGAGTTGGCAACCGGAACAGGATATCCAACGGACCAACTTCCCATTGCGCAATTCTATTGTGCAAGTGACTTCTTCCAGTCGGTTTCGAACCAGCGCCTCATCTCAAGACTCAGCGGAACCTCGCTAAAGACGAGGTCGATGTTCGAAGGCGTTTCATCGCCCGTCATCGGTTTAAGCAACTTATCCCTGAATATTACATCGATGATGCTGGGCTATTTAAAGTCTTTTACGACGACATGCAACCTACAAACATGCTCATCGACCCAAACACCCTTCGAATCACCGCCGTGCTTAACTTCGAGTTCACAAATTACATGTCAGCCCAGTTCAACTATGACCCGCCCTGGTGGTTGCTGTTGCGGGGGCCAGACGTGTGGCTTGATCGGAACAGCCTGGATGAGTTCTTAGCACAGTATGTCCCCAGGATGGAGCAGTTCTTACGAGTGCAGGAGCGAGTGGAAGAAAAGTCAGCTGTGGGTGGAGATGAACGGCTAGAAACGAAGACACGTCTTTCTACCCGAATGAGGGATTCGTGGAAGACTGGCCGATTCTGGTTTAACTATGCCGCAAGGACGTGCTTGGATATGGACGACATATATTGGCATACCTTGCATGATCAAGTAGACGGTGATGGTTTCGGCTTGCTTGATGAGGTGACGCAGGCGGAGCTTGAGCCAATGGTACGGATGAAGATGGAGCAACGGAAGGCCTACGAGGAGTGTGCGGTTCGGTTTGGAGATGACGAGTAAGGATGAGGGGAGTATCCCGGGCTCGACAAAAGACGCGGATGTGCTTTAAGGGGCGCCATAGGTCTGAAGTAAGGATGGCATGGGGGAAAATGCTCGTAAGAAATTTGCACTCACAAAGTGGGATTGAAGAAAGATGTCAGCATGCGAAGATTGTACGGTATCTAAATAGTTCTGCGTTCTAGAATCGAGGCATGTAGCGCTTGCAGAATCAGCGGCGAGAACCAAGCCTTGGATCTGTGCTCGTGCATTTGGTGAACCAGGTCGCCCTTTGACCGCGTTGGCCTTGGTGCTGTTGATGGTGGCGCTGGGTGAGGGCACAGGTCCAAGAGATGGAAATCAGGCTCAACGCCGCCAAAGCAGCCTGTGGAAATGAAGTTGATAGTTCCTTTTTTTGGGGCAATCTAGTGTCGAGATCTAGTGCATTAGACTACGAACAAAGAGGAAGTGAAGGAAGCCAACTTATAGAACTTCAACTCGACTCTCCAAAGACAGTCAGAACAGCCAACACACAGCCTGGCTCTCTCTCTCTCTCTACTCCAAGTACAGAATAAGCTCTCACATGAGACAGAATCGCAAGGAAAAGTTGTCGATTTGTGACGGTGTCGTGTCGGTCAGAATGTTTGTTGTCCTGATTCAGCAATTATTCGTCCCGCTTCGATTGTGAGATTCACCGACCATGTCCCGCTCAGTCCTTGGCGCTCGCGGCCTTTATTCACTTCTAACCATATAAGAAAGGGCTCGACATAGTCCAATATGCATATTGCCCTCGTTCTTACTGGGACCTTTGCCTCATCCCAGGTCCGGGTTCTCCGGTCAAAGTGGCATGGAGATCGGTTAGAGATGTTCCCATTGCCAACGGTCAGTCCAGGACCCCTGGCCGCTAACTTACCAGCACCCCGGATTCCCGGTAGTTCAGAGCGCCACCATGAGGAACGTGAGGAGACAAACCCTACCCCAACCAGCAACAGACATAAGGAGCATGCACGGGGGAAGTCAGCACGTCAACCAGAACACTTTTCTCATGGTCTCAGGTCAATTGACCGCCAACAACTAGCTAAAAAAAAACACTTATCATGATCCTATTGCTGATCCAAGTTCGCTTCCACCATCAATGCTGCGCTTCGGTCTCATTCCTTTGACAAGCGACGCTCTGTCCCAGTCTTGTCCCTCCTGCATTGTCGCGCAGTCAAGAACAAACAAGAGTATGACGATCAACTCCCTCCATCCCATCGTTACGAAATAATTATCCAAACTCCATTCGCCCGTGAACCTCATTCTTACTACAAAGCACACCCGCTCCCCTTCACCGCCCATACAACTCCTGAGACAGCACTTCCGCGATATCCCTCGCCATCTGTGACTTCTTCCCCAAAGACCAAAGAGCCCTGATGCAATGCTCAGCCCGCTTCGGACACAGCTCCAGATCCTCGCTATCGTGACCCAACACCTCCCAATCATGCTGTCTTAGATCATCTGCCGCGCTCAAGTGATAAACTGAGGCCTTGGTAAACGCCCGAATCAAGAGAATCGTCCACGGCTCTGTCAGGAGGGGCCCTTCATTGACAGCAAAGTGGAAATCTGGGAGCTGTTCCGTCGGGCTGTTTACGGCCTCCATTTTCGGTGTAGTCACTCTGGCTAGGTGGGAGAGTTCGATGGCACTTGACTTTCTGATCCTTGTGGTCATGGTTGTGCTCAGGCGGGAGACCTTGGCATCTTTCCATCCCAGGTCGTGTTCATCGACAAAGTCGATTAGGTCGGCCAACATCAGTGATCCAAGATGCCATGGGACTGCGATGCACACAAACCAGCTCTTGATGCGTGGCGGCACAGCGTCGTAGTCTCTGACCAGATCGCGGAAGAAGGCTCCGTATGTAGTATTCCAGTGCCGATATGTCGTGATGGTGCTCTGAATGATGCCTTCCAGTGGCTGGTAATATTTCTTCCGCAACGCATTCTGGAGGTACGAAACATGACGGAAGAGCAGCACCTTGACTGGCGCCGATCTCGTCACAACATCCGCAGCTAGGCTGTAAGAACACGGCCAGTGAAGCTGCTTCAGATCATCTCGTTCGAAAAGGTCCAACTCCCAGCGCAAGTTTGCTTGTTCCGGACTCAAGCTGGTCGCCTCGTTCTTTGACAGCTTCTCTTGCGACGCGTCATTCTGACAGTCCTCGTCTGCGAGAGCGATCGGTCTCTCGTTCATTGACGAAGAGACAGTATCGAACATGACTGCAAGCCAGTACAGGAGACCAATAGTTCCTCTCTCCTCCATGTCCATGTCCGCCTTTTTGAAGGGATCCGCGGCTTGCTGTGCGCGATAGACTTGACTCGCCTCCAGGAAGCCCGTCTCGTTTGCCTCAAAATTGAACTTGAGAGAATGCATCTTCCGAGCTGCCCGCTCCATGTATATTGGAGGGCCATCCCGGGAGATAATTTCCAGAACCTTTGGCAGGACAGAGGCCCTGACACCATTGTCCTTACCTCCAGTCTTAAACTCGAACAGCGAGTCGTCATCGTCCACCACTGGCCGTTGAGTGAGGCCGAATATTAGCTCTGCATACACCACTCTGTATGATTCCACCTCTGCGACCTCTTGCAACGCCGCCTTTGCTTGCTCCCAAACAGATAGTTGAAGATTTTGCTCGAATTCTTGGTTGAGCTCCTCTACTGGGTCTAACGGCTCCCCAGTATCAGAGTTCTCCTCGGGCCTTGATGGAAATGGCCCTCGTCGGCGGCCTTGTGACCACTGACTGGCAAAGGCGACGACAACCAAATCAAGGGCCCTTGAGGCGGCGAGGTTCTCGGCCCGTGTCAAGCGTACCATCCTCATTGCCCTTGCCACACGATCTAGATGGACGACCCGCCGGTAGATCCGATTTGACCAAACGGTCCCCCATTCTGGCAGAACTGGGGCATCTCTCGGCATGAGTGACGATGGCCTCCGTCCAATATCCATCCGTTCATACCTAGGTCCCTTCTGACGCATCTTGTAGGGGCAAGTATTATCTGCCAGCCAGCAAGCAAGGTTGTTTTCAAGGACGTCGTGGTATATCCTCAATAAACTCTCCGTGATGAACTGGCTGTTGGAATTTTCCATGATGTTAGATTCAGCGTCGAATGCTGAGATAGGAGAACCAGTATGCACAAGCCAATTATTAGACTGGCGACGTTGTCTGCGGTCCTTTCGACGCGCATTCTTCCTCATGTAAAACGCCCGACTCGAAGCGAGAGACTCTTGGCTCGTTGAGAACAACTGAGGCAAACCCCACATGGAAGACTGCAAGTCAAACTCGGACTCCTGGGAGCCAGGGTATGTTGCTGCTTCGGAGAGTGCATCTTGGAGAGACTGTTGGAGGTTGTCGGGTGACCCCCCGAGACCTTCAAAGGCGATGTTCTGTGCTTCAATCTGTGGAAGGGGGTCATGGCTTGCCGATAGGGCATCCAGGTCCAGGAAATCCAGGGAGCTGTTTGCCTGCATCGACTTTGGGACTTCTAGGCTAGGTAGAGGAATGTCCCAGCAGTTGAGGTTACTTGGCGATGGGGTCGACAGCAGATCAGAAACCTCATCGAGAGTCGCCTCGAGATCTTTGGAAGGTGCTGAGGTGGAAGCCGACTTGTGTCGATATTCTGTTCTCTGTCGTTTATTTTGGGGGCTTGCACTGGTAGAGGTCTTTGGTGGTTCACCTCCGGCCGAAGAAGGAGATTCCGCGCTGTGCGACATAGAACGTGCCTCTGCCCAGTATATGTTGAAGGAGCATTGTTTCTTGGTCCGGACGCAATACGAGCAGGGCAGCAGTCCGGATTCAGAGTCTATCACAGAGTTATAAGTAAACGGTCAACTGTAAATGACGCAGTTTCACTCACCTAGGTTGTCATTGGAAACAACCGATGGGGTCTCTGAGGATTGTTGTCGGTTGCTATTGAGCACATATCCATCGCAGGCCTTTTTAGATCTCTTGCACTGTTCGCAAGAATGATTCTGGCGACGGACTTTTGGACCCAACATTATGGATTGAACGAGATATCCACCAGGTCCTAAACAAATGACAAGGGCGTGGGTCGCGACAGAGATAAAGGAAGGGACTATGCCTGCAGTCTCTTGCAGACAGACCAACGCTGGGATTCGCGGCAGATAGAAAGAGAATGGGTGGAGCAACTCTCGAGGGAGAGTTGGAAGAGTTGGCCTTCCAGGCCCTCTTAATATTCCATTCCGTTTCGCCGAATGCCCCCCCTTTCCCCGCATATTCACCAAAAGAAACCGGGGGACTCCACGTTGGCTCCGGTTTCTGACAATCTGAGGCATCCAATTGGTGTAGTGCTGAGGGGAGATGTCCTCGTTCTAGGCCCGAGGCAGTGTAGCGTTTTCTTCCTTCCAGTGCGGGGAAACTGGAGACACTGTCGTGTGAATGCTACCTGAATCATGGTCGTCTCCGCAAGCTCCGGCATCAATTGGCTCCTGAGGTTGGATGTGGAAGTTTGAGGAATATCTATCCTTGATTTGGGCAGAAACGAGCGCTAAGGCCAGGAAATAGTAAGAACTAGTCCTTATAGTACGGACACCTTCTTCCATTGAGACTAAGAACTATTACGTGCGCCCTTGGGACCAAATGTCGGGCTTCGAGTATCCATTCAGAAAGGCATTTGATATTATAGCAAATGCCACTTAGAAATGCAAGTATTCAAGATATCAGAAGACAACCTATTTTGAACATAACGCACTCACGCGGTTGCAAAACACGACGTTGACTGCTGTCCTCCAGCTCACGTCCGGTGCACAAAGCCCCTCCAGTACCACCAACCCCAAGTCTCCAAGCGAAGCGACTGACGGGTGCTTCCAACAAACAACGTGCCCAGTGTCTTAAACCTTTTCCTTTTGTTCCTTAGCTCGATCCGCCTGTCCACGAATAAGTGTCGACAAGTCGCCAAGGGGAAGTGTGTACGGAAAGTCGACCGAGAGGAGGATGAGAGCGAAGAAGATGTACCAGCCCAAAATCGAAACGCCAAGCAAGAGACCAGCACCGGCATGTTGAAGGGTAATGGCAGCGGACGAGGCACCGTTGGCGACAGCGAAGAAGGAGGCGGAGAGACAGCTGACTGTAAGAATTGTAGGTTAGTGACAAGTCGACTAAGCATAGAATGTGGATTGGTTGCTTACAGCAAGGAACCAGGAGAAGGAAGATGAGGAAAAAGACAATGTTGGTTCGGATGCTAGCGACCAGGAAGATTGCGCAGAGGATTGTCATGGCTACCAGGAAGAAGGAAAACGTCGCGTAGAATTGTGGTTCCTTCAGTCCATCGGCAACGGTCCCGGTCGTCGAATACATTCCATATGCTCCATAGCTGGGAACGATGGTTGAGCCAAAGGTGAGCCAGAAGCCTCCGAAAAGAGAAAAGACGGTGGCGGGAAAGGTGTTGCCTATTCGTCGTGACGTTAGTACTTCGGACCTAGATTCGCTCTCTCGCAGAGAATGAGACATACCCAGGATCCATTCGCCAATGCCTCCAAGAACCAGGAACAGGCCTCCAAGCCAGAAGAACGCGCCACTATTTCCGCGAGTTAGGTAGATACAGAGTCATCGTTGCTTGGTGACTTACACATTTGCTGCGGCTCCGAAGCCACCAGCGCCCTGCCATTCAAGGAGAGACATAGAAACAGGTGTGGTGCAAAGGAGGAATCCGCCCAACGCTTCAAGGTTGTCAGCAGGAGCAGGGAGAGAAAGATGTCGCGGCTTCAACTTACCCACTGGCGTCGGGTTGCCAAAAGTCTGTCGAAGGGCGCCCTTGACCTGGTTCTGCGGCGACAGGTAGAGCTGCTCGAAAAGCTCAGGGGGGATGGCGATGCTGCCGGCAGTCTGGGTCTTTCCCAAAGTATCGTCTCGGTGCTCATGATGGATTTTGCCATCGGAGCTTACAGTGGAGTTTTGCGACATTGTAGAGATAGACACGGGTTCGTGGGGAAGATGGTAGGCGATGCAAGTAGATGGTTGATAGGGGGGCGAAGGACAGTGACAGGAAACAGGGAAAGATAGAAGGAAACCCCATGAACCTGGGGTAATGCAGCATCTAATATAGAGGATATCACACACACACGTACCCATTACCCCGGATTGGGTAGGTAGATGTGGAGGTAACTAGTCGTAGGGATGAGACACACCACGGGCTTACGGCCCTGATTGCATTCCGACCCGTCTAGCTCCTTCTTGGGGACGACCCCCGACTGCCCCCAGCTCCCTCCACCAACCCCAGCCTATCTCCAGAGGGATACAACAGCTCGGACACACAAGGCCGGAGAGACGTAAGCGGGTGTGTCCCCCCAGATGCCGAGGCCGGTACATGCACGATCGGCCGGGGGAGGGCCAACAGGGGACACGAGCGGGGGAGTTGTGTACTCGACACGGGTATCAAGGATCGGATTGGAGCTAGTTACCTAGTGGGAGTAACGTTGGTTGGTGTGCCGTGTGTCCAGTCCAGTCCAGAAGGCTGTTGGGAGGGCTTTGTGTGGGTGGGAGGAGCGGAAAGGGGGCTGTCGCGGACTGGAGCTAGCAAACATGGGGGTAGGACGAAGGAGGAGATTTCGAGAAGAGAAGACCCGAGTCGATGACGATCAAGGATATCGGAGAAGAACGAGATCTTTCATTGGAGCATCCGAGTGTGACGAGTGCCTTCAGCTTGAGTTGTCTCTGCTCTCTTCTCTCTCTCTCTCTCTCTCACTTCAACCCAGCATACACCATCTCACGCATAGTTCACGCACCTCATCAACCCGTTCATGTCCCACAACCAAGCCCGTCCCTGTCCTCTCTCTCTCTCTCTCTCTCCCTCCCTCCTCTCACACACAAACTCCTTCCCTCAAAAGAAACAAATATTATGCCGGGACATTGCAGCACGTGGCACACCCGTCCGTTGCCCCGCCGCTCAAGTTTGTCAAATGGCACTTTACGGAATAGGGAATGACGGGTTTGCGACGATCCAATTGAAAATAGAGGACAAGTCGGCCAGAAGTCAAGTCGGTGCCGACTCCGTTCCCCCCTCCCGTCCTCCCTCGATCGGCTCCGCCAGCGCGATCGGCTCCGCTTCCGCAAAGGATCAACGACTTCAGAAATGAGGGAAGTGCGGGGTAAGAAAGTCTGGGGTCGGGTTTGAACCTGGGGTAGGTAAAAGGGGATTGATTGAGAGGTGGAGAAGTTGAGGTGAGGCAGGCTTTGCGTTTGTCTAGGTATACTGGGTACGTACAAAGTAATAGATAATATCTTCCTTTTCCCATTCTGGTGATGCAATTTCTTCTCCTTCACATCTCGAGGCTGGCTATCAATTCCTTGGTTTGAAGTCGTTGTCCAGGCTTCCCGTCCTAGTCTCAACAGGAAACGAATCCCAGCCCATCTATCCTGCTATTGAATCACAAAACCGCACTCGACTCTGGCGAAAATGTGCTATCGTCCAAATTTCACTTTTCTCCCTTTGAGCGAGGTAATTATCGTATCCTTTCTCGTCCTACCTACCTGCCTGAGTACCACCCTACTGGTCGATGAAATGGAGACTGCACGTGACTCGACCCGATGCTCTAGGGTAAGTCACGCAGGACAAAGTTGTCCTCAATCAAACGCTTCACGTACCTCTCGCCTGCTTCCCCGTCCCTCCCTCTTCTTCACTACTTCTACCCAAAATCTCTTCGTCACTAGTCCCTTTTTTTTTTCCTTTTTGTTTTTTTTTCTCAAGGAGAATGAAACGCGCGCCGTAAAACCCATTACCATGGTGATCAGGCGCGGGCGGGCTGCGACCCAGCTCCGTCAGTGGGATTAATAAGCATCCACCATGGAGCTTCATCCCAGTCGTCAAAACGGCCCCCAAATGCAACTCTAGCCACCCTGGAACTCAGCCTCTACTAGTTGTAGTTGGCAGTAGGCGCTCAGCCGCTCATTCAAGGGGAGAAAAGGGGATGGCGCTTAAAATAACTCTCCGTCGCATTTTCGTGGTTGGGCTTGAGGGGCTTCAGGCCGTTGCACTTTTGTCTTTTGGCGAGCTGGTGGTCGATCGACTCCCTCTTTTGTCTTCACCTGTCTGGGAGGAGATGATGCAGAGAGACCTAGGCAGAGAACTAGGTCCAATCTTTCGCCTAGGAGACACTGCTCATCTTGTTGCTATACCTACCATCTCTCTACCCTACTCATTAACGCTAGCGAATTAATTCGTGGCAACGAATATTCCCATCAATCTCGGAAAACAAAGCCTTTCGCTGCAACCCCCCAGCGTAGCCTCAAAAAGATACATGGGTAGTTTCTTTCTCCATTTCTTTTTCCAAACGAGGATCCATTCCGGCATGTCCCCGGCACAAACTCTTTGCATAATTGGTCAAATTCTGGAGCTGAACTTGGCACCTGAAGCAGATCTGTGGGTCTGTCGGGTATCTGTCCAATCAGAAACTGTTTTCCGATGTAGGCGGCTGGAGCTGGCCTCTCATCCACCATGTGACCCCACTTGGGATGCATTTTGGAGCCTCTTTCCCTGTTGTATAAGTTTCAGGCACAAGTTGTGCTTGTCTCCTTTCGCAAGTGGGTTGTGAACTCGCAAACTTCCACTTCATTTTTTGAATGTTCTCCTCCTTCAACGCGGGAACATCGTTCTACCCGCCAACTGTTCGAATATCGCTACGATGAATCAGTATCATTCGTACGAATCCCTGCAATCCGAGCAATACGAACCTCCTCGCCAACAATCGCAGGACCATGATCTCTCGAGGAAGCACGGCGACGTTGGCCTTCACGAGGCAACAACATCCCCTGCGAGATCAAAAGGAAGATTCTGGCTGCGCAACCTCGTCCTATTGCTAGTCCCCCTCGTCATCACGGGAGCTTATTGTTGTATTTGGCAACTCTTCATCGCTCGGGACCATGACGAAGCCGTCAAGTATGGCCATTCGATAGAGCTCTGGATTTTCTACGCTTGGTTCATCATCGGTGTCTTGGCTATAGGATGGTCTCAGTACGGCCTCGTCGGTGTAGAGGCTGCCATGCTCGCGACGAGGTTCTGGGGCGTCCCGCACATGGTGGCCCTCCTGAGCCACAGCGACGCGTCCTGGAGCGGTCCTGGAGGATGGCTCAAGTGTTTCATGAGATTCATCAACAGTGATGACATCGCCGCCGGTCGGATAGGCTGGGCCGGACTATTCAAGACGCTGTTCCCTGCGGTTTTCAACCCTGCTCGATGGCCACACGGAGTGAAACGGCTTGTCGTGTCATTCATACAGTACAAGCTGTGGTTCCTCCTTGCCTTTACCAGCCTGACCTTGTACGTGGGTCTCCCGCTCTCTGGTCTTACTATGGAGCTCTCTGATGGCTACATTGGGTTGGATGAAAAGCCGATGGTCGTCGGGCGTCAAAGAGACGACTTTCACACTAGAGACTGGAGGGGTTATTTACAAGACACAGCCTCTGTCTGGAAAATGGGATTGCCTGCAACCTTGCCTGGGATTGGCATCATCTACACTCCCCAATACCTCAAACGCAGCGATTTCAGTGGTCTGGAGGAGACCCCCAACACCCTGCCCAGGGACAAGGGAATGCCCGAGATGTTCGTCGCTCCGCAGGCCAGAGCCCCCGTGGCAGGGAGGGTCTGGGGCCTCCGAGCTGGATACAACTGCTCCATCGTCAAGCACGCATCCGAATTCACCCTCCTGACCCAAAATTTGACAACGGACTGCTGTAAAAAGGGAGACAGAAATACGGCCGTCATCAAAAGCTTGGAAATCGACAAGCTCATATCCAGCAACCTCTTCGGCTATAGTGAAATGGCCATCACAACTCAGCTCGCGCACTTTGAAACCACGTACAACGGCACTGAGCCTAGCTCATTTGCCCCCAAGGATGTCCACAAAGGTGATGTCTTTGAGTACGTTCTGTGGCAACTTCAAAGGCCCTCATCATACGAGGAATACGGGGGGATCAAGAAATTTAACTACACCCTTGGAGCAACCATCGAGGGCATGCCCTCCCCCATCGTGAAATCCAACAACGGGAGTTGGATCGTGAACGCGACATATTTCCGCGGTCTGAATAGGGAATTCCTGAGGCCTCAACTTCAGTACTGGCTCTGGACGATGGTTTCGTTCAGGAAACCTATTCACGCTGCAAAGGCTATTGGCATCCGGTGCGTCACCGTATCGACCCTGGGCTCCGCGGAGCTTGAACCCTTGACGTCGACTTTCAAAGACTTCAGACAGGAGCCACCCGTTGCTCACAATGCATCGACGGAGGAGCAACCTACTCCTCGATTGGGGCTGGCGGTCTGGAATTTCATGGCTAAGGAGTTCTTCGAGATCTTCGACTCCGTCAACTCGCGCATGCTGGCGGCGATGTCAAACTCGAATGATTACAAGGGCTATCTCAGCAGCGAGCAGCTCCAAAAGTCGATTATGCTCGGGTATGGCCAGGAGGTCTTGCAAATGATGTACGACGGCGAGTTCGGCTTCGAAGGCAGCTGGCAGCACGACAATCTCACCTCTTCTAAGGAGGGCAAGGTCCTGACCAAGGGGGAAATCGACCCCCTGGTCTCGGTCATTTTTCTCGGCCTCTGGGCCGTATTGTCTACCTTGCTGGCACTTTTGTACGGGTTTAGGTCGCGGTGGTCAGAGTCTTTGGACGGGTTTAGTTTCTTTCGTGCTGCGGTGCAGCATTCGCAGGAGCTCCAGGGGTCATCCAAGTTTTCCCAGGCGAAGGAGGCGTATGAGGTTGGGGAATTGTGGTCGATATCTGGTAGTGTTGGAAATAGGTGAATGTTTTCGGGAGGCGGAACATGTGATGATTGATGTAGTAATATGATGTTTCAATGAGGCACTTATGGGTAGTGGCTATTGTAGGGTACTATTTCAGGTTACAAGGTGTAATACAGTATATAATTATGGCATTTTTGTGTGTTGAATAGCCGGTATGTATTGAGCACGCACTCTCTATCATCCTATCCTTGAGGGTAGTGAGTGTAACCAGGCAATCAATGTCGTCGACATCACGGAACAAAGCCAAAGGTAGAAGCAATCCAAGGCCCGGGAGTAGGTAGGTAAAGAGTTAGAAGGTGCCAAAATCCATACAGAATCCCTGAACCAAACGGAACTACCTACACAACTCTCCACCCCTTTCCCCATCTACATCACTAGACAACTCGCAGCCGCAACCCCAGCCGTCGCTCCCACCACACTCGTCGCAGCCGCCGTCCCAATCACCGTCCCCGCAGACGTACTCGCCGACTGCTTAAACGCCGTCTTGGACGCCGATTCCGGCTTTTTAGGACTCTCCTTGTTCTGCTCAAAGTAGCTCTGCAGCGTAGTCCTCGACAGCTTCGTCTCCCACGACGGTCTTGAGAAGCGATCTCCCGTGTTCTGGCTCTCCTTCTGAGGTCGTCGTCTCTCTTCGTCGGATTCGTCCTCCTTGGCTTGCATCGCGCGCTTCATCTTCTCCATCTGCATCATCGTCTTTCTAGTCTCCTCGGCGCTGCGTTTCTGTTCCACTCTCAGGGCCTCGAGGGCTTCTAGGTGCTCAGTCTCCTTCTGTTCCATGAGTTTTTCCATTGAGATTTTCAACTCTTGGCTGCCCCGAGTGGCTGCGTCGAGCTTCTTCCGGAAGATGTCCTGCGCGGCAGCGGCCTCGCCGATGGCGCGTCGGTTACCTTCCTCCACCGCCTGCTTCATCTCCTCTTGTGCCTCTATGAGGCGCTTTTCGAACGCCTGGATCTGGTTCTCTAGGTCCTCTCCGAGCAGCTTACCCGCGGATGTCTCGTTGAGGCTCTTTCCCTTGTCAACCATCTCGCGCTGGATCTGTAGCACAGTGGTCCGCTGCTGATCGAGGATGTACGTGATGATGTTCATCGCAGAAGGGCGGTTGTCTTCGTGTCGAAAGACGAAGCTTCCCTGCGATACCATGTCTCCCCAGAAATCGCGACGGAACTTGAGTTCTTCCTGACGCCTTTCGCACACCTTCTCGTTTTCCCTCCCCCACATCGTCGTGGCGAGCACGACGGATTGGAGACTTGCCTCGCCGCATAGCTTATTGAACATTCGGAGGTTCTTGTAGGCAGACCCTGACAGTCTGTTCTTGTCGATCGGGTGCAGGTAGACGATCCCGCTGAGCTTGACATTCTTCGTGTACGCCTGGTTCAACCAGAAGGCAATGTCTTTTAGCACGTCCGAGTCGGTACGGTACGTGTCGTCGAACCCCGGGGTGTCGATCAGGTGGACTTTTCGGCCATTGTAATCGAACGAGAAGCACTCGACCTCGCTCGTACCTGTTTGGAACTTGTCAGAACTAGGCTCAAAATTGTGAAGATGAGGAGGATTTCCTTACAGGACACCAAGTCATGGCCGATTTTCGCGCCGCCGCCAGTGAGGCGGGAGATAAACGTACTCTTCCCAGAGCCTGTGACTCCCATGACGGCGACAAAGTAGTCATTGGGACTTGCGTCAGATTAGTTCTTGTTTTCCTCATTAAATCAAAGTCATCTTACTCGTATGTGACTCCGCAGGCTATCTGGCCGATGACCGAGTTCGGGTTGAACTTTAGGGTGTACTCCATATTCAGGGACATTTTTGACAGTGACTCAGATGAATATTAGAAAAAGCTCAGGTAGAAATTATAACTTTGACAATCTTGAAATCGTTTTCCATCATCTTGGGGGGCGTCCGAGTTGTGGGTGACTCAAATGACAGAGTCCTCAGTTTCTAACTACCCCTAATTGGGCTGACCGTTATCAGGAGACCGGTCTACATGCGGTGCGACCAACTGGGGAGCCACAAGTCGGCCCGTCTACTGGGGTTTCATGCCTGAAGCCAGAATATTTAGATGGGATGTACTCGGAGTATCGTTGAAAAGTGCCAGAACCTGGACGATAGATAGATATAGAGACGAAACCATGATACTACTGCAAGTACCAAACTACAACTTCAGGTGCCTGTTCATTCCTCCACAGATTAACTCCATTCAAAATCACCTGATAATGCACCCTCAAGACCAGGCAAGCTGAGCTTTATGCGTGGAATAATACCAAGCAGTTAACGCCTGCATGTGTATCGAGTCACAGTCCTCTACAATCTTGTCTATGCCATCCGCTTTGGCGCTTACGGTAGGACTAATATCAGCAAAGGTGGCACAAGTACTGCCTACTTCGCTTATGGAGTCGCTAGTACGACAGTTAAACGTAGGTCAGGGGGAGCATATGACTTCACCGAGTAAACATCTCCGGACGGCATTGTCAGCCAAGCAGGGTAGTTTCAAGAGTCCACGTATTATCTCACCTAGTAAACTAAATCAGCTTGAAAACAACTACTCCTACTTCACTAACAAGACACAAGCATCAAGGATCAAAGATCCGACGAACAATCTCCCCCCACTTGATCGAGTCATCCTCAGTCAACGACGTTCCCAACAACGACACCGCATCTCGCGACCCGCGCCCCTCAGGCTCACGATCTTCAACGTCGGTGGAACTGTGACAAAAAACGGTGAGATTAGACATCATCCCAACCCCAGAGGGGCATGCAGCTCGCCAGCAAGTATGGGGGAACCTACATGGCAAAGTTCCACGAGCCTGACCCGCTCCAGCTCGTGCTGCCATCTTTGAACTTCACGTACCAGTGGTTGCTGTTGAAAGGGGATAAGACGGCAGCCTGTGAAACCAGTCAGCTCCTCACCCCTCACCGCCCATCTCCCAGTGCGACGAGCTCTTGTAACCCCAGTTTTGGAGGGGAAACCTACCTCCACGCCCTCGGTCGACTCCTGGAGGTGTTTGTCGAGCTGGCCGTAGGCCCCCTTGAGGTCCCAGAAGATGTCCCCCTTCTTCCCAATAAGGATGAAGCTGTCGCGAACCCCCAAGGTGACATGTGCCGGGTCGCCATCCCACTCGTCCTCGGTGTCTGTCCGGCGCTCGAGCTCCTTCTTAAGGGAAGGATCGAGATTCATGTATTTCTTGCCACAGTTCATGTAGTAAGATCCTGAGCGGCCGAGTGCGATTTGGACAGAGTTCATGCTGTATTTCTTCCTGTCTGGATCATGGAGGAATTCCGATAGTCCTGGATATTTTGAGAGATTTGCGCCTTGGACATCGTCAGCATTCTTCCAAATACACTACGACACGGAAGGGGATTTCTCACTCCAGAAGAAGTTGTTCGCCCTGTCTCTCCAAGAGCAGAAGTAGTTCCCGCCAGCTCCAAAAGTGACGCAATAGATACGGACGTCACTTGAGTTAAGCTTCTCAGAGAGATCCTTTGGAATCCTTTCCCTGTTTTTGACTTTAGAACTGAAAAAAGATCTATGGGGGGAGTTCTTCGTTTGACGACAGATCATCATGAGTGAAGGACGGGGTACTGACCAGTCGTGCATGTTTTCATTGCGTAGGATGTAACCGGTCTCTGAGAAGCAGAGGATATCGGGGGCGGGTGCTTTGTTGCTTCCAATGCTTCTGATACTCGACTCGGGGGACATGACTGCGGACCGGAACTGAGAGAATGTTGAGGTTGGAATGGAGGTTTGGCTTGCCCATAGACCGTTCTAACAGCCCAAGTATTTACAGCCAAGATTGGAAGAAGCCTCTGGACAAACAAGAAGAAAGGCGCTCAGCGAATGATTAGAAAAGGCTGTGTTTATCTGGGATCAAGGGCACGGCCTAGCTCAGCTACGCCTCAATCTTGACTCGCCCGCTTAGCCTCTCAAGATGAAGTCGAGTCTTCCTTTCTCAGAGCAGGAACACTCTCATTTCATGCCCCAGGTTTCTGCCTGCAATTACTGTCACACATATCTCGTTTAGGCCAAGCCCATCATCAGTCAGCCGCAGAAGCCTCGCTGGTACTCCCCAAGTTTCTAATCTAAGCGATTGCCTGCGCCTCGTGCCCATCTCTCCATCTGTCTATCTGGACTCTCTGCGACAACACAGGCCTTGTTCCGATCGCGTTATTCAAGGGTCTGCATGTATATACCCGGACGCTTTATTAAACCATCGCCACTGAGTCTCCATCTTTGGACAGTTCGAATCAACAAGTCAAGACTTTAGAGATGAATGGACGAACGACCCCGAATCGCCCAGCTTCCTGCGGGCCGAACGGCCCAAGCAAACAGCAAACAGAGTTCTCAACGAGGCTCAGCCCAGGCCCAGTCGGCATCAAGATCGCCTTGATAGGAGCGCCAGCATCTAAACGCGAATTCATAGAGCTTCTAGCATGTCGGGGAGACATCCAACGCAGAAACGAGTTCGCACCAAGCAAGTCTCCTGTCTCCTGCCACCCTTGAAGGACCCAGCTAACCGCCTCTGGCCCAGAAGACCCAGATTTCAGGTCATACAAAATCCAACATGAAGGCGTCAGCATTTCTCTAATAGATATACCCGAACTTGGCAGTGGCAGCTGGAGGAATGGCGACGATTTGTACCCAAATCCTGGCACGTTTCTTGCGCCAACACACGATTTCAACAACAGGCTAAGTGCCATTATCTGCTTGCACTCCATCACCACCGACCGGCTATCCCAGAACGACATCAGAAGCCTCACAGTTCTACGACAGCTTTGCGCACCAGAAGTCACCCCATCCATAGTGATTGCGACAACATTTTGGGACTGGGTCGGGGAAGACGCCGGGCGGGAACGAGAAGATACACTGAGGAAAAGTAAAGACTGGCTCTCGCTGTCAGAGAACGGCGCCGAGCTGATCCGACTCCCTGATTCTCGCGATAACTGCCTCAATCTCCTTCTTCAACTCTCCCGCAACGCCACACGCTCGAACTCGATCCCAACACCCAGAAACCTCTCGGTATCCCAATCAGAGCCGCGGGTTATGACCCCCGATATTCTAGAAACCCTCAAGAAAGAATTCTTCCATAAGATCGACCAAATCAGACACGAAGAACAAGCCCTGGTCCAGCAACAACAGCAAGAGTCCGACAAGGTGCGTGCCAACCAGAAGGAGCTCGAGGCCAGACTAGACAAGCACCTCCAAGACCTTGAGAATGAGAAGCGCCAACTCGAGCGCCGACACGAGGAGGCGAAAGCGAAACACAGCGAGGCTCTGAAAGTGCAGTTTACATTGAAGGACCAGGTCAAGGAGATTGCGGCGGGCCTAAAACTTATCACAATCAAAGACCCTGGGTGGCCGACGAAGCTATGGTACCTAGGGGAGAAGTACGAGGACCTCTGCCGTCGCATTCTCTGGGAGAGACAGCTCCAAGTCCCCAAGGAGCTCATTCTCCAAGCCCTAGAGAGGGCCGTCATCAGGGCCAACATCTCTGTCTCTTGGATGAGCGATAATAGCATTCGCCGCATATGCGACGTGTGCTTCCACCTCTGTTCAGCCCGACTGTCCTACCGTAAGACAACCGCCTCCCCCGCAGCTCGCAATTTCACACTGACCTAACATCGGCCTACCAGACTGCACTGCCTGCGAGGACTTCGATATCTGCACCCGCTGCTTCGACGACGGCCACCGCTGCTGGCGAAAACACAAAAAGTACGCAAGACGAAGCCTCGTCGGCACGGCGGCAGGGAAATGTCGACGGGCGCTCTCCCCGGTATGGACGAGATATCGCATCCCCTGTAATGGATGTGGTGACTTCGTGGATACCCTTTACCTCCGTAAGCAAAATCCTATATTTAATCAAGATATCCATCTGTCGTTGCTAACTGGTGTGTAGATTGTTGCTCTTGTAATTCGGACAACTTTGATCTTTGTGTGGCTTGCGTTGTTCGTGGGAAGACTTGCTTGGATCCGAGTCATGTTCTTCAGTGTATGATAGCTTAGAACGAAGGAATAAGGACTAATGTCGCCGAATGGGAGGTTAATAACTATCTAAGAAAGTGCTGAACTTGTGATGGATATTTTTTCGAGTGACAGGTTGATGGGAACACCATTGCTCGACACCAGGAGGCATGCCCTCAAGGATAGGAAACGAGTATCTAGGAGCCATACAGTCTCGGAATAGCCCTTCCCTTCTAGGGTTGGAGTTAATATCGCCCACAGTAACTCGTCAAACTGTTCCTGGTCCCTCTCTACTAAAACGCTGGCTCTCGTTGAGTGATCTAGGGTAGGCAATTCCGCCTCGGTTTTCAGATATTTTCGTTGCCATATCATATCATCTCGAGTCCGGCGTGATTCTAATGTCGCGTTTTATGACAGATGGGAGACTCGGATACTGTCTAAGAATGTAAAAGGCACCTTTTCCCTCAATGAAACACGCAACTGCCCCAACCTTATCGGATTGTTTTGCAAATCCTTTTGTTGACTTAATTAGGAATGTTAATCCCTTTCGGGTCCCTTGAGCAGGGTTCGGGGGGTGATCTAGAATCTACAAGTCCTTCCTGTGAGAATACTTTCCTCAAGGGAATACGATTCTCTCGCGATGTTTATCAGCTCATCTCTCTCCTGCTTCTTTTTCAGCTCGATGGGGCATTGTGACCTTGCCTGTCTCAAGAGTGGAGAGATACGTGGGGGGCTTTCGGGGGTGAGTAACTTCACGTGATGATTAGATAAAAAACCTTTCTGACCTATTGGAAGTATTCCCTGCATTATGTAAGCCAACTTGTTCACTTCGCCAACGACGCGAGAGATTAGGCGAGCTTCTCTTCCATCGAGGATAAGTACTTCCAGCAATCGTTCGAGGCATTGTCGGGCCCAGGGCATCTTCTATCGCTATCTGTGTCGTGGAATGTCTTGATTTGCAAGGTCGGGGAGACATCACTTGATGAATTGGGTGCTCGAAAGTTGGGAAGTTTTCACCGGGAGTCGGTACATCGATTGACCAGCAAAACCTCCCTTCTTTCTTGGTACCTCCCTGACGTCGACGTCGACGGAGATACGCGCCTCGAATCTACCCCTTGCTGCAATCAGTTAGGTCAACAAGGGACACGAACCAACGATACGTATACTGATACCTACATACCTAGGTAGGGTCGTGTTCCTTCTTGTCGAAAAGGGAGTGGCGTAATTCGAGACGAGCTCAATCAACTGATGGATACCAGGGACTCGGTCAGATGGCGACCCTAGGTAGGCTACAGGGCCATCCCCTGTTGAAGAACCAGAGGAACAAGTTCGACATCCATCACCAGAGCCGGAATTGATTGCAAGGCCCGGCACGTCACAATCAATTGGGGCCCATGACTCGCAGTCTCTGATTGGACCGGGGAAGCCTTTAAGCCATGGTGGAGAGTTAGCATGACTCGTCAGGGGGGAAGTCTCAGAGTCTAGGCCTCTCGTCTCCAATTGCAAATGGAAACTCTCCGCGGGTATCATGCAGTCTACCCCAGTTCTCTCCACCGACTTCAAGTTCCCCGGATAGTTCTTCCCCGCGTCTCCAACTCGTGGCAGGTTCCACCGTGTCCGTCCACCGAGGCACTTGGCGGAGTCAAGGACAGAGAAGAACCATGACAGATGTGGACTGATAAGCACGCGCTGATCTGAGTATATAAGTAGTTCGGGGTGTCCTGTCTCGTTTTCTGGGGTTCTCAAATCACTTCTCCATCACAAACTTGCTTGACTCAACTTCCTTCACAATGAACGATATCAAGATTGACTACGACCCCGAGGGTGCTGTTCAGGCGCCGGCTTCATATGTTGGTGAAGTTCTCGACGAAAATACGGTCGAGCACGATGCCGTCTTTGGAGAAATCACAAAGGACGGACCCAACTACCGCAATGTCGGGTGGGTTGGCACGACGGCGCTGATGATGAAGACCCAGATTGGTCTTGGTGTCTTGTCCATGCCGGCTGTCTTTGATACTCTGGGTCTTGTGCCCGGCATCATTCTCCTCATTGTTATTGCCGGCATCACGACTTGGTCGGATTATATCGTTGGAGTCTTTAAGCTGCGACATCGTCACGTCTACGGCATTGACGACGTTGGACGAATGCTGTTTGGTCGTATTGGTTATGAAGTTTTCGGCGCCATGTACACACTTTGTGAGTTGCCATCCCTGAGAGTTTAACTGACTTGGTTATGTATGCTAACCGTTCCAGACTTCACCTTTGTTTCCGGCTCAGCTATGCTTGGTATCTCGGTTGCTCTAAACGCCCTTTCAACACACGCTGTCTGCACGGCTGTCTTTGTAGCCGTCGCTGCTATCGCCACATTTTGCGTGTCGAGCATCCAGACGTTGGCCCGCATCAGCTGGGTGGCTTGGGTTGGCGCAGCTTCCATCATCATTGCTGGCAAGTCTCTCCCCCAAATTCTTGAGACAAACTAGTCTAATCTGAACCAGTCTTTGTCGTCACCATCGCCGTCGCCCTTCAAGACCAGCCTTCCGCAGCCCCGAAAGTTGTTGGCGAATGGAAGTCAGACTACAAGATCGTTGCCCACCCGAGCTTCACCGACGCGATTTCAGCAGTCTCGACCCTCGTGTTTACCTATGCCGGCACGCCCGCCTTCTTCAACATCGTTTCCGAGATGCGCGACCCGCGCCTTTATACCCGAGCTTTGACGATTTGCCAGGTCACCGTTACGGTTGTTTACATTATCGTAGGCACTATTGTTTACTACTATTGTGGATCTTATGTTGCCTCACCTGCTCTCGGCTCTGCTGGTCCTACGATGAAAAAGGTTGGCTATGGCCTTGCTCTTCCCGGCTTACTCGGTTCCGCAATTCTTCTCTCTCATGTGAGTTCCCCTTGACTACCCTTTTCAGGCGTAAACTAATGTTTGATAAAGCTCCCTGCCAAGCACATCTTCGTCCGGCTCCTCCGAGGTACCAGGCACCTCACAACCAACACCGCTATCCACTGGATCACCTGGATCGGCTCAACCGGCTGTGTGACTCTCGTGGCATACATCGTCGCTAGTTCTATCCCCGTTTTCGGCGGCCTCGTCTCCCTCATCGGTGCTCTTTTCGGCACCTTCCTCTCTCTCCAGCCCATGGGTTGCATGTGGCTGTATGACCACTGGAAGGACGAGCGGACCGTCAAGTGGTATCTCATGGTTGGATGGAGTGTTTTTATTGTTGTTGCCGGTACCTTCTTGATGATTGCGGGAACATACGGGTCTATCGTGGGCATCATTAATTCTCCAGACCGAACAGGCGCTTGGTCATGCGCCGATAACTCCAACTCGACTTAGTTTTGAGAAAGGGGGGGTTGTAGGAGGAAATTGCTTGTTCAGGGAGGCTATTGTGATTATTTAGACATAGGACGTGTTTACAAGTGGTAGATTTGCATAGGCTTTTTGAAGACATACTTATTTGCACGTTGAAGATCAATCTCTCGCCCAGACAGACGGCATACTTGCAGAACCTTGTCATTCTTTAGCGCGAGAAATGAATCGCCAAGTAAGCTGGGCGTCCAGGGCTGTGATGCTGAACACCTCGCACCCCGGTAAGTAGGACATGGATCATTGCAGAGTTCATGCATGTGTGGTGACCAACAGTAAATGCAACCATGGGACCCTCATCAAGTGTGGGTTAACGAGGAATTATTTCCGCATTGCTGGACTGGAGGAAATAGCTGAGCCCTCATTTGTCCATTCAAGCATGTCTTGGACGCATGTACTCTGTGTTCCCTTTGGGATTGAGCCTGTCTCATCTGGTGTCCCCGCCTTCTCCCCCATCATCAGAGGCTAAGTCATCCGATACAATCCTGTCCGCTGAATCCTCCTCCAGTGCCTACTATCAATACAACTCGCGGAAAGTTGTCCCGATTGAAACAAAGGAGCCATATCAGTAAGCCCCACCCTACAACATTGACATCGCCCCCCGTGGAGGTGGTAGATCTTAATCACAGTTGTCGTACTCCGTAGATGTATTCGGTAATCTCCGCTAGGACCAGATGTTTCTTCCTTAAGCGATACATCTATAACCACTGTGTTTCGAGGCTGTGCTGTTCACCTTGCCCTGCCCGTCTTATCGTCAACCAACCAAGAAGAGAGTGGAGTAGTTAGGAGCACCTAATACGTCAGCTGACCTCCTCATCCAGACGGTCAAGCCTGGCGGAGACATTCCCCTTTCATACCTCACCTCCATCATGTGACCCCATCCTTTCAACTAAACCGGGAAGGCCTACGCGAGCATACAGCACGCTCGAGATAGGCTACGCACCAGTACCGTGCTCTTACTCCTTCGTCATGGGCGACACTAGTATTCAGGGAAGCTTAGCTTGAGCCCCGTCGCGGGGCGCAAAAGCAAGAGACTTGCCTTTCAAGAGGCTTTCGGCAATGGTTTGTCCCTGTTGAAATAGGCATGCGTTCTCGAAGTGGCCAACCAGTGAGTTGTGATTTATCACAATGGACTTGGCGGATAGTTGGCATTTAAGTCTGTCTTGTTCCTTGCAGTGAGTGCGCCTTTGACTCTTTAACTCCGAGCCAGACCATTGCAAGTCCCTCCCACACCAGCGAGCTTGGATCAACGTGCACACCCCAGTCTCTTCCATATCTTCTTATCTTCTACAGAGTGCTGCCTCGATACCATGACAAATACCGTTGTCGTCGTTGGGTAAGCCAATTGATCTACACCAAAGACTCCCAAATCAGAAAAACTAACACCGTTACAGTGCTGGTGTGATTGGTCTCTCGTCGGCTTTGCTGCTGGCCAAGGAGGGCAATGATGTTTCCGTCATCGCCAAATACATGCCCGGCGACTATGACGCCGAGTATGCCTCGCCCTGGGCCGGAGCCAATGTCATTCCGTACGTTAACACCAATTGCCTGCGGTCAAAATTGATCAGGTCCTGATGCTAATGTGTACTTTTCCAGATTGGCACCCAAGGAAGGCAGCCGTTGGGAACGAAGAACCTGGGCCGTTCTCAAGAAGTTGACTGAAGACACACCCGAGGCTGGCATTCACTTCCAGAGTATGTTTTTAGCATGCGCCCACCACAGCACTAAGTATCATGACTGACATTGCATCTATAGCGACCCATGTCCTCCGCCGAAACAAGGACATGGAGGATGCCCAGTCCGGCTTTTCGACTCACTTCTACCAGGATAATCCATGGTTCAAGGAGATCTTCAACAACTTCCGACAAAACCATCCATCCGAGGTCGCGGAGGGATACGACTCGGGATTCCAGTATCAAGGCGTCTGCATCAACACCGCCATCTTCCTCCCCTGGCTCCTCGGCCAGTGCCTCAAGAACGGCGTCGTAGTCAAGCGCGGCATCATCTCCAACATCAAAGAGGCCAAGCACCTCAGCCACACAGGCAAAACAGCCAACATCATCGTCAACGCAACTGGTCTCGGTTCTCTGAAGCTCGGAGGTGTTGAGGACACAACAATGGCCCCTGCTCGCGGCCAGATCGTGGTTGTGCGCAACGAAACGCCAAAGGGTTTCCCGCTCTTCATGTGCTCGAGCACCCTTGACGAAAGCGGTGAGGAGATCTATGCGATGCAGAGAGCAGCTGGTGGCGGCACGGTTCTGGGCGGTACATATCAGATCGGAAACTGGGACTCGCAGCCTGATCCGAACACTGCGAACCGCATCATGCAGCGCATCGTCAGCATGTGTCCGGAGATTGCGGGCGGAAAGGGTGTTACAGGGCTGAGCGTTATCCGGCACGGTGTTGGTTTCCGGCCGTGGAGGAAGGGAGGCCTGAGGTTAGAGGAGGAGAAGCTGGACGATCAGACTTGGATCATCCATAACTATGGGCACTCGGGCTGGGGCTACGAAGGGTCATTTGGTTGTGCGGAGGGAGTGGTGGAGTTAGTTGCCAAGGTTACTGACAAGACGCGAGCGAAGTTGTAAGATATCTATCTGCCTGACTGCTCGTGTTTCGCCATCTTGCCGGCTCTGCGCAGGGCTGGACAGTCTTGTTGTCATTCCTACCATATATATATAGTTTGAAAAGCATAGCGCATTCTAAAGATAGTTATTTCTTGTCTTAATCAGCTCGATTATTGCGTGATGTGATACATATCTTGAGGTGTCAATGAACATCCCTCTATTCTGTTTATTGACGATCCGATCCGCTCGTTTGCTGTTTTTCTTTCTCAGATTCAGAATTACTACCCTGAAGCAAGTATTGGTATCTTCTTTACCATTCTGATTGTTAGATGGGCCATTTGGGAAAGAGGTGACGCCGAGAACCAACCCGGGTGGTATTTCACAGACACCAAAGAAGGGGTTCATTGTGATGCCAAATATCTTTTTTATCTACTTCTATCTAATTTTTAGAGCAAAAATCCCGTCGGGAAAGGATCTTCCGGATCAAGATGTACATTCTTCTCTCCCGTAATCCAAGCCCTTCCCTTGATTGTCGGCAGCACCGCATCAAGGCTGCCAACCTTCGTTGTGCCCCTAACGCGACCAACAAACTCGGTGTTGATAATGCTCCTAAATCTAACCGACTCTCCAACCTCGACAAGTCCTCGGGCGTGTAAAATCGCGAGACGAGAAGAGCTTCCCGTGCCGCATGGGCTTCTGTCCAGTCTTCCAGGTGTGACAACGACGGTGTGTCTAACGGCCTTGCCCTCAGGTCCATCAACCAGCGGCTCTGAGATGATGACGTTGTTGATGCCGCAGATCTCGGGGTTCTCGGGATGAGTAGGTGTGCACTCAGCCAGCACCGCGCTCTTTATACGCTTGCCGAGATCGATGAGGCGGTCGCTGTTGACTGTTTCCACTGCGACGCCGAGGGTCTCTGCTTGGATGAGCACATACCATTGACCTCCGTATGCGATATCGACAAGGACTTTTCCGACTCCGGGAAGCTCGATCTCTTTATCGAGGGCGTAGACAAAGGCGGCAACATTGTCAAAGGAAACGGATTTGCATTTGCCATTTTGACACTCCGCGGTTGCCACCACCAAGCCCGCAGCAGTATCCAATCTCACTTCAGTGACAGGCTCCTTCATCGGCACGATGCCAGTCTCGAGGAGGACAGTAGTGGTGCACACGCAATTGGAACCAGACATCGGGACCCAATCGCCGGGAGCCATGATGAGGAATCCGGCGTCTGCGTCAGGGCGACATGGCGGCACGACGAGGTTGACGCTCATTTCCAGGCGGCCTCGGGGCTCTTGGAGCAGCAGCCTGCGCAGGTCGTCTTTCTCAGCCATGTAGTGCATGAGTTTCTCGTGCATCGTTTTGGCTGGGACGTCGATTACGCCGCCGATGACGACGTCGCCGACTTCGCCTTCGGCATGGCAGCAGACGATGGAGATGACTCGTTGTGATCTCATGGCGAGGGATGTTGGTCGGGAGGCTGAAGATGGGGGGGGGGGAAATCCAGTCGATCAAACAACTGAGCAAGCAAACTAACGGACGAATGCTCTTGGGGGGTTTTGAGTGGAATGAATTGATGATGTCGTCAGGACAGGAACGGAGAGAAATTGAAGCATCCACGGATGGTCAAATATGTGTCCTTTTGCCTCATCTCGACCATGATTTCTATATTCCCGAGCGACTGTGCCGCGCGGATTGATGGCTCAAAGCGATCATCCGGATCGGGTGTCAACAGCGGAAAACTTCCAAAGTTGGAGTCCCCCAGTCGGTTGTCCTTCGGGAAGAGGGGCCGAGAAATAGGTTGGAAGGGGGGTCTGGACTGGAATCACTTGCGCATTGTCCCAATATCAGCAGTTTCCCCTCAATCACTTTCTTAATCCGGGCGAGGATGGATGGGAAGATGAGGGTCCCCACGGGTTGGGCTGTATCTCTTTGGTCCTTGGTGTGATGCTCGACTGATGATTGCTCATGTCACGTTTTGGGCTTGTGTCTGAGAGGAGAGATTGGGTTAGTTAATTGCCGATAGCCAGGTTCCCCATGGGCCTCCAGACCCCACGGGAACAACGAGGGCAAGAGTAGACGAAGTGCCCAGAAGAATGGGGGGGAACTCGAGCTTTTTGGAGACAGATAGATTCAACGTAACTTACGGCCTTGGCAGAACGCTGGCAACCCTATCGGAAAATATTATTTATCATGGATGTGATGCTTGGGCACTAGAGACTCAGTCCTGGTAGTTTGAACAGGAACAATAATACTGGAAATGTATTATTCACCAGTATCCCATTCTGAATCATTCACAGACCACCTTCTCTTCTTCCAATGCTCGGTCGTCGTTTAGATCGCGACAGCTCCAAAATCCACTACGCACTCGACTAGCAAACCCCTGTATTAGTGATAATTCATGCACCACTGCACATGAAGAACCAGCTGCAACACCTATGGATAGACAGTCATTGGTAATGCCCATTGCAATTGTGACACGCAAGTCTCAGAGCAAGACCTAGTGGTCTGAGCCTGGAATCGGAGCGGAGAAAGACAACCCCAAAGTCATTAGGCCGCGCTTCTGTGCTCTGGGCCTTCTTCTGAGTCGGTGCCGTAGCAGAGAGGGTCCTCAATCGCTGCCACAACCACCCAAGCCGTAGTACCTCTATAGCTTCACAGTTTGTCAGTGATGTCTGAATCTAAATTCAAGGGAGAAAATGGACTGGGTGCGAACAGTCTGGCATTGGATATGTTGGCCAAGTTGGGCGATGACTTGCGCATGCAGCCCGTGGCCGTCCTCACGCGGCACCTCCCTCACTGCGACTGGGTTATTCGACGCAGCGCCGCAAGAAGACAGCGCTGTCGCCTGCATGGACAGAGATTGATGGCTAATCCTTCGTCTACGGTTGAGCCGCGCCGTATCTCGGTTAGCCACAATTGACGACGCGTTTGCTCGTTCCTGGCGGTGATCAAGGAGACGAACTCGGCAATGAAGGCATGCGCAAAGATGGATTAGTGGGACGGCTGGGGCGTGAGGAGACACTCTCGTCTCGCAGCCATGTCTGGTCTCGGTCGCTGGTTTCTAGACACGATGCGCTGCGTCTGGTTGATGATGACGGCGCCCTGCAATGGACCAGCATGGTGCACCGCCATCACAGCCTATGCGCCGTTGCCTGCACTTGGCACACCCACGGCTGCGTCGAGGCGCAATGGAAGACAGGTGTTGACCGGCGCCGTTGATGGTGGCTGATGGTTCGGTTTATTGGAGTTGATCAATCCCACAAAATTGCCCGCAAGGTCCGGAGCGAGACGGCTTGGTTGCCTTCTTCTACGGCATTCAACCTCCCGCCCGAGTTTTCTTTAAGTCAAAGCCCTTGCCTCAGTCTAGATCATACCAGATTTTCGTCCTTTGTCGAAACTGGCGATTAGATCCCACCCCAGCCGTCCAACACCAGCATATCCAGCACAAGCAGTGCGTCTGGGTAGGATTTGAGAACGTTACAGACTCGGCCGAGTGCTGTTGCATTTCCAGCCCATAAGATGGCTAACTTTACTATAGCTTCGTGTCGAAAAGGAACTGTAGAGTCTTATTCACACTTTCTTGGACAAGCAGCCGCACACAATGGCTACCATTGACCAAACTATATATGAGCCTCTACGCACCCGGCAGGCTTCCATCTTCATTGAGACCAGTACTTCATCTAGCACCATGTACACTGCCAACGTTCAGCTTAGTGTTTGGGTCAAACCAGTCTTTAATGCCGCCCACCTTTACGTCTCTCACAACTGTGAATTTCACTGGCCACCTATTCATCAATCTTCAACCCAGCTTCCAACTTACGCACAACTTGGGACTCAAAGGCGGCAATGAATCTCGTTCCGTGGTCATCATCTTCAACCACACCAAGATTCCCTCGCAGACTTGCTGCTGCCGCATCTCGATAGGCCGCACCCATATGAAAGGCCAGCACCCGCTCCGTAAACTTGCTCGCCGCCTCCGGAATTGACGATAGATCGCCCGTCCTATTCGACGCGATGCTATGAAAGATATCTCCAAGCGACATCCATCGCCCGATCTCGATGAGAAGTAAACCAAGGGCGTACAGGTCATGCTTACGCAGGTGCTTTTTTTTAGGTCTGGAGCCCTGGCGCTCGGGATGTCGATAAAGGGCACAGATCGTCTCGGCTTCAGTCTCACCAACTGCTCTTGCAACTGAAGAAGAGTCGTTCTCACGGGCGTACCCGAATCCCACCAGGTACGGCTTGCTGTAGTCGACGGTGGTAGGGCTGGTCTAGCCGCAGAGAATCCTCGACGCTAGGCAGGCTATACGTCGCGTTGAGTCTCGTCACTGTCGAGAGCGACCCGTATCTTGACACGTCCAGCTCCCCGGGGGGAGTGTCCTGCATCTGGAGGATCCCATCTTGAGCGTACAGATCTGTCGCGCATGTGAGAATGGAGAGAAAGTCAGGCGGCTGGGTGACATCCTGTTCATCCTCGTGGATTGTCCCTAGTCTCGAGGACTCCCAGCGAGGAAAGCTTAGCTCGAGTGTTTCATAACCGCAGAGGTCATCGATGTTATCCATGTTGAAGCCATGGACCTCGTGTTGGAGGTGACAGGAGCCGGAAGAGTTGGGAAGAGTCTTCAACAGTCAGGCCCTGTGTGCGAGGACTTGAAATTTTAAGCTAAATAGCTCATTAGGCGCCCTCTGATGCAGCGCAGCCTCCTCCAGAACCTCGATCCCAAGCTGGAGCGAATCACGGCTGGTCTGATACGCCCATGCATATCAGGCTGTCACAAAGGCCGCCCGGGTTCCTTTTATTTTTCAGCTCCCGCCTGGCAGCAAAGCCACGTATCTAATGATAGTCAAAGGTCACACAAGGCTGCGGTCTAGAATTCGCCCATGGCCTTCAAATATAGAACCCGCATTAATCTTCCAGTTCTCCTCTTGCCATTCGACATGTCACTTCATGCCCCAGGTCTAATAACCTAGAGCTAAGAGGAGGCAAACTTGATATAAGCTATGCTAGGTTAGATAGACAGGTTAGATACTAGGGAAATAGGGAACTTAGGGAAAGCTAATTAGGACTAGATCTTAGGCAACTAGGGATTATTATAATCCAAGATTTATCTATAGCATAATCTAAACTAGGGCAAAAGATTATTTAACTCTAACTAGCATTTAATCTATTACTTAAAGCGCTAAGGATCTCTATCTAATGTCCTCTTAGGCCTTCTTAAAAGGGGCATCCCTTCGGTACTGCCACAACTGCGCATCGCCATACACCCGTTCATACCCCAATGTCCCCTCCACCAGGCTCAAGATGGTAGTCGGGGAAACAGTATACACACTCCCATAGATATTCTGCGAGTGCAGGGTCACCATGTCATACGGAATACCGAAGCCGGGACTTCCTTGGTTCGTGGTCACGGCGACAGCGGGGGCCTTGTCCGACGAGTCAGCGATAACCCGGTCAGCGGGAGGACGTATAGCAACAACTCACCTTGTCAGTGGCATTGGGGTTAACTCGGCACCACCTAGTAAGGTATTTGGAGATAAAATCCAAAGTCTCCTTGTGACTTCCCTCGATCTGTACTTTGTTCGGTCCCGGCGCGCGGACGAATAGGTGGTATGGGGGCTTCTGGAGCAGAAGGCTTGGTCGGGGCGCAGTGTTCGGATCAGGGATGGAATCGACAGCCGCGGGGGCACTCCTCGCCGGAGCAGCTGCCTTGACAGGTCGTTCTGCCACGGGCTCTGCTCCTGCATCTTCGGTCGCGGAGTGGATGGGGAGAGATCGCTGGGGTTTCTCGTCGAAGCAGGTGAGGAGTTGGTCTTTGAAGAGACTGGCGAATTGAGCGCCGGAGTCGACTTGGGCTCTTGGGAGGTGAAGGACGAAGCCAAAGTAGTTGTCAGACCACTTTGTCGCGGCTTGGTTGTTTTCAGAGACCTGGTTTTGATGGATGTTAACTCTTGGTATGCAAGTGAATGCAACTGAAGTAGACAACTGAAAACTCACCTCGATAGCCAGATTCAGACTCGCCCCATCCTCGTTGATCTTATCCAACACCTTCTCCGCCCACTCCTCATTAGCCTCATCATCAACCAAATCCCCCAGAGTCTTGAACCAGGTCTCAATCAGCGACGCAACCGCAGTCACAAGCTGGGCTTTGTCCTCGAAGACTTTTTCGAGATCAGACGCGATGATCGTCCATTCTGGATTGCAGACGACATCAAGCCCTAGGATGTCCTTGACGGCTTTGATGGCATTCTTGGCCGGCGAGCTGGTGTTCTCCCAGTTGTCTCTGAGGGCGACCTTGGCATTCGCGGGACTTGAGGGCTGGTGTTAGTGGAAAGAGGATTCAGTAAAGAGGGTCGGGTTGGCTGTACAAAGTAGACATGATGGATTAAGGTAGAGCGCGGGGAATTGGTTTTGGTTTGTAGTAGTTGTGTTTGAGAGAAACGAAGAGGTGAGAATGAGGTTGACAACAATGATGAGAGCAACCACTTCAACAAACGTCCCATTCAACCTCTGATAAAGACAATCCCCCGGCTATCGATCTCCAGAGCCTCATCACCAACACCCCTGAATGCGGAGCAAAATCCCCACCGAATACAGCCGCCTCGCACGCGTCCTCGCCTCCGCCCAAAGGGGTCCTCGCTAGCCAAACCCATCCCAAACCCATCGCGAACCCACCAACCACCCTCACAAGCCGGGCGTCGCGTGGCACCTTACAAGGGCACCATCCTGACCACGAGGTCGATCCCCAAACGCTCATTTACCAACCTCCACCACGGCTCCCCATTCCGCAGCGGGTCAGACACCAGCGCGAGGCGGCTTTTCGTCTTGGCGAAGGAAGCGCCGGGCACAGTTAACAGCGCGACGGCGCCAAAATAAGCTCGCCCGACTTCTATGGCGCGGCTAATGTAAGACTCTATTTCAGGGATTTTGCTGGCTGGGCTGGCGGGGGGTTCCCACGCGTTGTCGGAGATGGGACTAAGGGGCCCGTGGACGGAAGTCGGTGACGTCGTCGATTGGCTGGCTGGTGCGGGAGGCCGCCGCTGTTTGTTCATGTTGGTGATGAGTTGATGAGAAGGATTGAGATGGGAGGCTCTTGGCGGCATCTGATCGACTAGCGCTAGACTTGCTGCGGAGGTTGGATGCGATGTGGTCCGTCGGAGCGGGTACTGAGGAGTCTGAGAGCAGCTCGCAATGGTTGCCCCCTCGTGGTTTAGCTCCAGGGGGATTGAGATGCGGTGTTGAGAAGGTTTTATGCTTAAAAGCCTCTTTTGAATCCTCGATCTTGGGATGGTGTTGTTGTAGCTCATCCTCCCCATCTCTCTCATCTTCAATCCAACTCCTCATAAACTGTTACGAAACTCATTGCTCTCTTTCCAATCTCACTTTCTGCCACAATTGCAATTTCACTTGATCAAGCATCATAATGTCTCGTCTTCCTCCCGTTGCCAAGCTTCCTCTTGCTGTCCGCAAGAACGGTGAGTCAAGGCGTCAACTCTCAATTGAGTCTCCATCTCATGGCTAACATCTTCCACAGTCCGGGACAACTGGGAGAGCGTCAAGGAAGACTGGGAGAAGAAGATCTCTGATCTTCTCGGCGAGACATGGACTATCAATGTCGATCCTCTTGCTCTCTACCCCTATGCCGAGCCTGACTCCTCGGCCCAGAAGTGTCTGGGAGACACCATTGCAGGGTATGTCTCTCTACTTCACTTTTGCCATGCCGCTCATTTGCTAATCTTGTCTATTACAGCTACATCTCCGGAGCTGAGTACCAGTTCGGCCAATTTATCGAACACTACGGCGAAGAGGTCAAGGCAGAGATCAACGACCTCTGCGCCGCCCATGTCCTGACCATCGACATTGATGAGGAAGGCAAGAACGATTGGTGCGGCTGCAAGATCTCTGAGGAGGGTGAGGTTGTTATCCTCTTCGCTGAGAACAACCTGGGAGTCAACGACAACGCAGCTCTCCACAAGAACCTCTTCGCCTCAGCCCTCAACGGGGTCCAGTCTGATAAGCCCCTGAGCTTTTACACCCGCATGGCGATCATCACCGACTATAATCCCGAGATCGCCAAGCACCAGAAGAAGATCAACAACATCCTGGGCCAGGAGATTGAGCTCGTGCCCAACTTCGAGGACAACTTTGCAAAGCTGAAGGAGTCGTCCTCCAGCCCCTCGGACTGGGAGGAGAGGTTTGGCTACAACAGCCAACAGTACTTTGAGGGTTTCCTATACGCCCTCGAGCAGAACAACTTCGGCAGCGATGACATGCTGAAGGAGGGTATTCTGGAGGCCATGGAAAGTGGTTCGGTCCATTTCCGCATCGTGGATGAGATGGCCAGCGATTGGAATGAGACTGTCATTGAGGACGGCGTGATCTACCTCCAGGTGAGTTTCAACATGCGACTTAGGAAAGTCACGTCGATGCTAACATTTTTTTGCAGACTACTGCTGAGCACTTTGGCATTAACCTCAACCAAGTTTCTAAGGCCATTGTTGATCTCCTGTAAGATGGATTTATACGTATCGTGGATAACTAGAGGGGGGGAACTCAACGAGAAGAATAGTTGATGGAGAGGGACATGACAGGGTTAGGAAGCAAACCTCTTGTCTTTGCATGGCGACTCGCTCTTTGTAAATAAAGTAAAAAAAGATACGCATCGCAATAATCAAGTTGATGAGCCTGATGATTACTGAATATTTCTGTCGCTGCAAACAACCCAGCTCATGCAACCCAACGACTACGCATGTGGGTTCTCACGCAAAGTGCCGCGAGGCCAAAGTAGTAAAAATAGGAAGCCTACATGTCTGCAATGCAGAGACTAAGGGCTTGGGCTGCTTCGTTACGCGGGGGAATCGCAGATTTAACCCTCGACCTTTTTCGTCGTCGTTTATAGTTTTCTTTTGGTGAAGAACACCAACGTTAGGGATATGGTATGTGGGATCCCCGTTCGTCTGGCCTCCTCGCCGACAACCCCTCATTAGTGATCAAGCGTAGGGTACTCTGTCCCCCGTTAACAAGAGCAGCCTATTCTCGCTAGAACCAAGCGTCGTGCGACTGGCCCAGCCAGTGACAGCCGTCCTACAAAGACCGCTCGCGTGCGTCCGTCAGACACAAGACACTCACGGATTGCCCCTAAGAGGCCTGCCCCAAAGAGACCTGCCCCAAAGGCGACTGCCTCAAAGACGACTGCCCCGAAGACGTCTGCCTCAAGAGCGAGGGAGCTAGCCTCGGGGCGCGCCCGGGAGGACGAGGACGAGAACGATGATGACTACGAGGACTACGACGACGAGGACGATGAGGACGATGAGGACGATGAAAATGATGAAAACAACGAGGACAATAACAACCCCCCTGCTCGTAGGCGGTCTTCTGCGATTCGGCCCCCTGTTGGGTTCGTTCCCACATCTTTTGAACCTCCATGCGAAAATTGTGTGCGTGCCGTTATCGCCGGAAAGGCGGTTTATACCTCGCTTTCTACGCGCTGTGTCTCGGTCTATGGCGGGTCAATCCGTTGTCAGTGGTGCCTTACCTCTGGGTATCGTTGTTACCACTGGTAAGTTCGTTTCTCCTCCTCTTTGTAGCTTGAAATAGCTAATTGTGCACATAGTCGGCGCCCCCTTGTCCCGTTTCTTAAACGTTGGTTGGCTGCAGAGGCCGAATTATCGAGGACGAGACCACCGCCACCGTCGTCTCGGGATGAAGCGGCCCGGAAGAAATACGCAAAGGTTAGTCAGCTCAACATCGACCGCGAAACTATTGTTTTTATGCTCCTATATTAGATACTAATAGAGTAAGTAGAAAGCCAACTTTTGTGCCAAGTTAAAGAAGACGATGCGCATTATGATGGATTGTCTTGATGAGGATAAGGATAAGAAGATATATTTTAGCGCAGAGGATTACCAGACCACTACTACGACAGCTTCAACTCCTGTTGCTGGTGCTCCTGCTGGTCCCTCCAGCCAGTTGGGGACAGCTGTTCAGCAATGGTTATCCTATGAGTTCCAGCAATTCATGCAGAGGCAGAGTCAGAGTACACCGCTTCAAGCGAGGCGACGGTAGAATAGTGGTCTTCATTGGTGGAAACCAATAGGAAAGCTCTACATAGTATCATCAAAGCATCGTGTTTTCCATACCTAAGCTGTGGTCAAATGTGAGAGCAATGAGGTTAGCCGCACTATATAACACTTAATTGGCCTACCTAGTCTTGGTAATAATTAAGAGATAGCTGTCATATTTCATGACTCGGGGAAAAGAGAAAAATACCTTTGCGATTACACTGAAGAACAAAAAACGAGACATGACACAAAAGCATGCATCATCACTCAAAAGAGTAAAAAGAACATACAACACCAGGGATTCGCTGGTCGTCACCGACCCAACTACTAGTCCGGCGCTTCGCAGTTTAACTAAGGGGGAGCAGACGGGACCCCGTGTTCTCTACGAGCTATGGTCGTATGTGATGGACGGCCAGCGACGGCGAGGCTAAGACAGCACCGTGATGCCAGATGATGAGAGCGGATGGGATGAGTGAAGAATATTCCAATGGATAGTGGCATGGAAGAGATGGCAAAATGTGGCGTTTTTCAACGCAATTGAACAACTGAATACTCCAGGGATCATGTCGTATGCCACCAACGACCTGGCACATTGCAATGCTCGCAAACCTTTTAACTTGAATCAAACAACTTTGCTTTTCATGATCAGTGGGTTGATGATCCACTAACCTCTAATGATTTCCATACATTTCTTCTGTGGCCTAGATGTTTCACCCGGTGCGTTGTTTGGTCACCTCAGCCAAGCAGTTACACAAGCCGCACCGCTAAGTGGTTCCGTTTTCTCATAACCCTCTGATAGTGTCATGATGAAGATGAGATCTACGGAGTACACTCGGACAATTTTGAAGCTTGGCTCTCGAGAGCAGGGGCTAGCTCGGACTATTGTGTAGAGTCATATTACATGGGCACAGGAATTGGTGCTCACACGCAGCCTTGATTCCGCACTGGAGATTACGCTGCCTGGCAGTAAAAACATATCAAACTAGGTCTGTCTCTCCCTGTCGGCCAGTCAATGGCATGTTCTCATTTCTTCCTACCTTTGTAAGTGACTACTTTACCAAGAGTGGCCCAAGTGCAAGTCATTGCTGGTGGTATCTATAGAATTCCAATCTTCAGATTGATTAGTTTAAACCAGAAAGCAGTAGGTATTCTTAGTAAAGAGCAAGAAGACCTTTTACTGGGCTATTTCTTTGCCTATGGTATCTTACATCCTAGTCCTCACCTTTTTCGTGTGGCTTCAGGTGAGACGTCATAGAACTTGATTTGACCGTTGTACATAAGTCTATCTTGTACACAATATATAAGAGATGTAGGATGTGGCTTAACATTACTGTTGAAAACGTCAAGGGAGTGGCCATTTGACATGGCAACTGGCTGTTCAATAGCACAGCCGGCCCTAAAATTAGGTTCGCAAGCTACAATTGCATGTGAAGCTGGCCTCATGACTTCTATCTATCCGGGGTTGGGCTATTAATAACCCCTCATCCAACATAAAGACTCCCTGTCTCTGGTTGTTGGTTGTGGCTACAGGGATTACATATCAGGTGCGGCTATGCCAGAACATGCAAGTGACCAAGCCTATGGCATGACTCTTCTTGGCCTCACGTTGAGGCATTTTATAGTCTCCTCGCCGTCTGATTCTCCAATGTACATATGCGCCGTGGCTCTGCCGCCATCTTGACCCTCTTCAGACATGATCCGCCAGCCACTTGCCGCAGATGTCTGAGAAAAGCGTGGAAACGATTTACTGGGACCCAGACACCTTGCTGGGTTTCTACGGGCACTTTGGGTGCCTGGCCACAACTAAAGCCGGCTACCGATGCTCATCTTCAGGCCAGAAACGCGTAGCGAGGGTGCGCCCGCTTGTCTCCCAACTGGCTTATCGACGCCCCGAGCATGTTTCCAGAACAGACCTTCTCGAACTGGCAATAGAATGCGCTTGCGGGTACCACAGCGCCTTCAGGCTTGTTGAAAGCTGGCAAAAAACCATTCAAGCAGCCAATCAGCACCACCAACATCTGCTTCGACACTATTTGGAGAATGAACACCGCCTCGTCAAGACACTGCGAGACAACCACGCCCAAGAGATAGGACGTTTACAAACTGAAATCTTGCTTCAGCAAGCTAAGCGCATCACTGATCAGCTCGAAGCAAGGAGATGGCAGGCTACGGAAGAAAGCAGAAAGAAGGAGAATGATTCGCTTCGACTCGAGCTCAAGACCTTGGAGAAAAAGAATTCGACGTTGGCAAGCGAGCTTTTAGGGGTGAACTTGGGCTTGACCGGCGCAAAATTGAAGGAACGGGAGATGAAGGCAGAACTCGAAACAAAGACTTCTTCTTTATCACAGCATCTTCAAAAGCTGGAAGAAGAGAGGTTACACACTAAGGGGCTGGAGGAACGGGTGTTTAACTTGGAAAAGGAAAGAGATGAGTTGGAGAAAAGGTATATCAAAGAGCTGCAAGAGGAAAGATGGCAGAAGGGGGTACTTGAGAAAAGGGTCACTAGGTTGGAGAACTCGATTTATGAACTCCGAGGCGACATTTCGAGGTGTTTGCTACACACTATTCTCTCTTGGATACGGGGTATGGAAGAGTTCTCGAAACGAATCACGACGGACTTTATCCTTTCATGTTGGTAGAAGTGGCTTTAGCAACTGGCTCGGAACTTGCATGACTAGGTTTCACTTAAATCTATGGAATCAGGTATTAAATAATGTGCATACGTATTCCCTCAGACATATCATTCCTCATCTTTTGTAGTGAGAAAAGTGGGGACTAGTCCTCTCTCATTTCCGTTGCCTACTAGGCACCTTGTTCCCTCGTGCTTACTTCCTATACACTAATTAACTCTGCTACTTGCAATGAAACCCTAAAGCTTCCCGGCAGTTAACATTATCTTGGAAGGACTTCTAGTTGCCAACGCGGCATGCCTAAGGTCAAGCTACACAAGTCTCTCAGATCTCAAATATGCTGACAAAGACGGAATGAGAGCAGACACTGGACAATCTTGCACACCAATGAGCCAATCTCTCACTCAAGTTTTCTTTGAGGCCGGATATGCAACATGACCCTCTGCAGAGTCAACCGCCTCAGCTACCGCGAGCTCCTCCAAGTCCTCCCAGGTAACCTCCCGAATCTCAACCTCGACCTCCTCCTCCTCACTCTTCTCATCGTCGAGAAAAGCCTGCCGATGCTGATACTCGCTCGTCTTGAGCGTCTTCTCTTTCCTCCAGCCTTTCGGCGTGATCTTCATTAGCTGGTAGGCAAAGACGATATCGCCAGCTGACTCAAACTCATCCGCGATCCTTTCCTTCCTCGATGCTGACGCTTTGAGCCCGGTGCTAACTTCCTGGACGAATTCTCCACCGCCTTCGACTTCGAGCAAGGTGGATTTGCTGCTCTCACCCTCGAGCCTGAAACCTGTTGCAACTTTGATGCCCGTGACCATGTAGACAGGGCTGCAGAGAATGCTGTCGAGGCGCATGTACTCTCGCACGCGAGGGTCGTTGCAGCGCGCCTTTATCTCGTCAGACGATGGATCGTCGGAGAGATAGATGGTCTCGAGCGAAGCCATCGTGAACTTCCCGTTCTTGATGCGCTCTTGCTGGGCAGTAGTGCTGAACCGGATCTTCTCCAGGAAGACTCCCCAGAGTGTCAAGCTCTTCGTCGTCGCAGTTTCAAGAGAGAGGTGCCAGTTCTTCTCGAGAGACGAGGCCGTGGGCTGGGGCTTGCTGGGGTCCGCTTTGGTAAGGAACATATGGGGCTTCAGCGGGTTTCTGATGATGTTGCCGATGGCGATCCTCCCGCCTGGTGGGAAGTTCCAGTTGGGAGCGAGAAAGTAGGTAGGGTTCTGAATATTGCTCATTGTGGCCGAGTGTGAATCTGAGTAGAGACAGTTCGTTCGCAGATATGTCGCGTTGACAGCAGCGTCTCAGTGCGATATAGGGTCATTCCCCAGGGGATCTTGTGAGCCGTACCATAGTGGATAGCATAGCCTCAGTGCCGAAAAGCCACTCAGGCCTTGAGTCTCTGGGTTTCAGATAATTAATACTGGAGGCCTCCTGTTTTTGCTACTCTGACCTACCAGGCTGCGACACACGACCTGGACTGGCGCAATCTGCAGCATCGCCACCACCGGAACACAGCCCAACATCTGCATTTGTGCCCAATGTATCGCAGCTTACGGCTAGGTCAGAGTAGCAAAAGCAAAAGGCTCTGGTATCTACGATAAGGAGGCTTGAGGTTCAAACTCATCAACTTTGCGACAAAATCTCTCAACTCCTTCACATGTCTCATGCTGAATGGCCAAAGAATATATACTATCTTGCATATACTCGATGCCATCGCCATCAGCCAAGTGCCTGATAGATCAAAAAGCCATCTAGTAAGTGTAATTGTCGTAATACCTGGGTATCTCTTCGTAACTGCTTTTCTGTATTGATACGCTAAATGCAACCCGGGATATTCACGTCTCATCGCCTCCGACCAGACTACCCTGCCCGCGGAATCTTAGACAATGCATGCCCTACAAGAGACTTGGGATCATTTCCGTTCTCATAAAGCTGCCATGGCGCGACATATCGTCTGACGTCGAGAGAGTCCGGATTCTCGGTCATGACGTTAAAAACGGCAATCATCCCCCTTCTTGTCCGTATAGCCCGCCCTCTAGCATCCCAATTTGTCTGGCCATCAACAAAGGATATCAGCATGGCGGCAATGGCAGCCAGGATCGGCGTAGCCACTGAACATCCGGACTTTGTCGGGCTCGGCATAGGCCAGTCGTACGGAACCTCGCGTGCAAGAGTGCCATATTGAATACCGCTCTTGTGAACCCATGACTTTGGGTTGTACTGCTGAATGAACTCCCCGTCGTGTTTTGTTCCTCGGGCGGAGATGACGGATTCCAAGAAGGCGGGAAACATCTCAGGTTCGTTCAATCCGTCGTTGTTAGCGGCGGCGAAGAACAGGATTTTACCCCCCTTCAGTCTCTCTGCGTTCTCAAGAGCATCTTTAATTTGCTTGATCTCGCCGCTGAAGCCGAAGGACATGGATATCATATCAACGTCCCACGACGTAACAGCATGCAAAACAGCCTAGGAAAAGTAAGTGATTTGGCCAACCGCCCATCTGTACATCGCTCCACGTACGCTCGCAATAGCTTTTTGGGCTTTGCTCAACCCTGCAGAATCTTTTGCAACTCGAACAACGTAGACGGTGGCTTTCGGGGCAAGTTGCAACAGCAAGCAAGCCAGTGCCGTTCCATGGCGCCCCTTGTCCTCGTCCACTGGCCCGGAAGACTCGCCTAAGCAGTCATACCAGAGACCTTGCCAGTCTTTAACACGATCAATACCTGCGCTAGAGAAGTAGGGGTCGTCGGTGTCGCATCCTGTGTCGAGGATAGCAATCTTAACGGGCTTTGAACTTGCATTTTGACTCAGAGTTGAGAGGTGCTCGTTAGCGTCCCGAAACTTAGCGATCCAGGACGGGCTATCTATTATCTGCGTATTTTTGAGTCAAAACCAGCAGCCAAGGGGTTTCGTGGTAGAATATACCGCTCCATTAGTCGCCGCCAGCAGCGATGCTTCTTGGGTGCTCTCAATCAGCTCGGAGATAGTAGTGAGTTGAACAATGTCCAGCTTTTGCGAACTCAAGATTCTCAACTTTTCGTTTTGCGCCGCGTTGCCCAGACACACCTTAGAAGGAGTAACTGAGTTGCCCGTCCACATGGAAGATGAGTGATGTAAGACTTGGAGACATGGCGCTCCTGAGATATCTCTCGAACGCGGAGGGCGGTAGGATGCCCAGTATTGCCTCAATGGCCGAAAGACTTTTCCGTGTATGGTTGCTCGGAGCTTCTCCTCGTCATCCTCATCATCGCACCAAGCATCTAGACAGTTGGATATGATGTCCAGACATGCCACATCGACACACTTTTCCCGCCAAGCTTCCTCCTCGCGGCTGAGTGCGTTAAAGAGGGAAACATCCGGATTGTCGTCCTCGTCTTCTTCGGTGATATTTACTTTTTGCTGGAAGAAGATCTCCCACAACAAGGCCCCAAGGCTGAGAATAAAAGATCTGCTGTCCAAGACTGTTGTTGTTGAATCACAGTTCACGCTCGGATGCAAGTACCCTGGAACGAAAACCTGGCCTTCCGAAAATCGCATCGTCTCTGAATTCCAAGCATCCCGAAGTAGTGGGCTGCCGAACAAACACAACAGAGACTGTCCAAGTCTGGTGGCTAGGCTTAGTCGGTCAGCCTTTCCTAGTTTTGTCTTCTTTTCCCTCGCCAGTTCAGGAATTATGTGTTCCTCGAGTGTTGTGTCAGGTAGTTTTGCGCGGGTGGTCGATAGGTCTGACTGAATCTTTGGAGTTCGCCATGAGCCATTTTGGCAAACTTCTAGGTGTAGGATACTCTGGGTTCGTCGTATCTTCTTCATTTCCTCGCATATTGCAGTTCTCAATGGTTGGTTCGTTGTTGCACTCGCAACATGGCCACTCGTGCTGGTCCATTGCACAGCCCGCCATCTGTTCTCATAATTGCACACGGTCATCATTGTAAAGATCCTGGCCTCCGGAAAGCCATTCAAGTTTATGTAAGTCGAATGTGGTTTCTCGCAAGCTGAATTCGCCATGATTTGCGCGATCGCTCTGGTTGCGCTGCAAAGTTTCATCGCGGCACGGATCTCATCCAAGTCGCTCTTGACCACTTTTGACTTGTCTGCTTCAATCTTGCGATCTTGGTGAAAGACTTCGGTGGCTTCTGTTTCGATCATGTCCACACGATATCGGAAAATCCGGTCCATAGCGTCGTTGAATGTCCTTGCCCCTTGCGCTAACACTCGATACCGGGCAGCTGCATGGCTCACGGGCTTATAATAAGAAATGTATTTGTGTGACTCGTCCGAAACTTGTCGCAGCCCATCAAGGCCTGGCGCAGAGTCCGCTAGGGACTCGAGCCTCGGGAAACACTGGCACTGCATGAAGACAAGAGTTAGCATAATTTATAGGAAAGAATGAGCCAGAAGGCCTCCGCGGTTTGTAACTGACCAACGTCTGCTCAGCCTTGAGAACGGAGTCATCGACTAAATCTTCGAGCATGGCTAGAACATCCTCCAGCGCGGTCTCGGCCTTCGAACAGTCACCTTCTGGCAAGGCAATAGCGGCTCGCTCGGTAGAGAAGGTGTTCGAAAGTCTGGTGATCTCGAATCGTAGATTGACGACGGAATTTTCCAGAGCAAGTATTGTATCATCTACCGGGGCGTTGTCTCGGTCTGGGGCTGGGGGGAGTGACGCAACAAAAGCTGGCACGATAGCAAAGAAGAGGTCGGCATTTCGTTTATATAGAGGCATTGTTGAGCATCCCGTCTCTCTAGTGAGAGGGAAGAGTTCATTGATGATGATTCTGGCCGAGTTTTGTTCCTTGTTGGCCAAAGATTGCGCATAGGACGGATCAGGCTGTGAAAAACCATTGAGCAGCAAGTGCCTCGTTTATGAGGCCTTTATGCATATATGAAGCGGGGTATTCGAACTGAACGTCAGGCTCCGAGTAAGTCCATATTTACCGCGGTGTAGTTCTCACTGCCCATGATGCGGTTCAGCCAGCGATTCACAAGATGATCACAAACGCGGCATACATACTCTACAACCACTCGCCCTCATGAGCCTTATTCATTTCTGTGTTTGATTCTCATATACTAATTGGTTGACTTTCCAACGTCAAAATGGATCTGATATCGCCCCGCCCAGAACCAATCTATCACGCGTCAAGAAGATGTTCAGCACTCTTCGACCACTACATGACCGACACATCTCTCCCAGAGGGGTCGTTTGCTCTCCTTGAGGACTTACGTGGCCAATTCAACACATGGGCAGCATATATCGGTGCCTTTGCGATGCCGAGGGCTTCATTAGATGCCCGGCTCAATTCTCACGATGATATTAAAAACATGGTCCTGGATCTACTGACGATGCTTGAACGTAACCTGAAATGGGGTTCGTACTTCTCATATTTTCATTAGCAACCTTTAACTGTCTAATTCCTCATCACAGCGAAAGAAAATCAACTACAGAATAGAGACCATGAAGCTGGGGGGGATTCCGGAGCTTCTTTAGGCACACCTACCGTCAAGTCTACCATAGACCGCCTCTTTATTCTTGCCGTCGCTATACGACGCTCTGCCCGAAACACGCACGATGTGAGGCAGAAGACCCACGGCGGCGGAAATGTCGATTCTTTCTGCTTGCTGCTGTTCAAAACTCGATACCCCAATGCCCGGCAGAGTTTACTCGATCAACTTGCCCAGTCTGTCCATGCCCGAGGAGTGTCCCTACAGTATCTCCAATCCCACAATCGAAAACTTGCACATCAGCGGGTCGTAACGAGTCCGCAGACCGACCTACAAACCACGCCATCTGTCCTTTCACCAACAATAGTTAGGCAGAAATATATGCGGGGTGTTGAATCGTCTCGCTCCCGCATCAGTACTAGATCCACAATCAAAGAGATGGAGGGCGCTGAACTTCTATACCCGCCTATGCCAAAGCAAGACGGTGGAACCGAGCGGGCGACTTGTATGATATGCTCCGAGCCTATGGATTCGTCTACATTAACCGAAGAAAACTGGAAGTATGTACCACATCTTAGACCATACCACAGTGATGCTGATCTTGCCAAAGGGCGCATGTCGACAGAGACCTAGAACCTTACGTTTGCATTTCGGAGCAGTGCAAAGAGCCTCCCAAGTTCTTCAAACGGAAGCAAGACTGGGAAAATCATATGCAGACTCGGCACTCTCAAGAGTGGGCGCAAAGAATTCACACCGAAACATGGCAATGCGACATTGAACACTCTGACCCAAGGTGCTTCGACCAAAAGGATCAGTTTGTCAGCCACTTGAAAGACGAGCATCCCCAGCAATTTACTTCCTCTCAGATCCAAGGGCGAGCGAGGCGCTGCAAGAAGACCGCCACGAGAGATCCTTTCGTGTGTCCTCTCTGCGACTGCGTGCCCGATGACATCAAACCTGTTGTTCACGAGAGGCCCTATAGCAAATTGGCGAGGCATATTAGGCATCATCTCAAGTACATATCCTTTCAATCATTATCGTATCTTGACATCAACTTCGGCGATGAAGAGAGCATCGCTGCCCCGTCGAGCGATGGCAATGACAAAAGAGTCAACCAGACACCGCACTCAATCGACGAATCTAGGGATATGCCACTTCCAGACTTACCGGAAACTGCGGTCGACGATAGCCATTCCAACGAGGTCCATGACCAGGTACCCTCCACCGATCCTCCTCTAGATGGCGAGAGTTTGGACTGGAACTTTTTGCCTCTTGCGAAACTAGAGACAAATTGGGACAAGCTGCGCAACGGTCTTGGTGACACACGGGGAGGCCGGTCCAGTTCGATTCGTGTGGTCCTGCAATCATGGGATTGCTGTCTTTGTGGCCATAGTTGGGTGATGCAGACTACTCCCATGTGTATCGGATGTGGTCATGAAAGGTGTTGGAACTGCCGAAGAGTCTCAAGCACTATTCCTGTGGATTGATTGCCATCAAATTTGCATAGCAAGGGAATGGGAGGTTTGGTCAGACTCCCACGGAAGATGGCCTACCACTGCGGTTGCTCAACAGTCTCAGGCCTACGAAATGCAATAGATTTCAAGAGGCCATGAGTTTCTTTCATTATGCATATATACATACGCAGTATAAAACAAAAGGTTGTTTTGTTGAAACCCAAGAGAAGGATTCTTATGAGTGTGATGCCACATAACACAACATCCCGACTTCCAACTGTATGGCCTGACCACACCTACCAACACCTATTCAGCCATGTCCTTCAAAGAACCATAAACTATACCACTCACCAACACTGTCTGAATCACCCCCCGCAATATGATGGATATAAAAACTCATAGCCAGCTCACAACAACCTTACTCATAACTTGTAAGCACATCCTCCTCTCCCTAACCTCCCACTTCACCCTCCAACGCTCAAACATCACTAACAATGCCCTCCCCCGAAGACCCTCACAGCCACGAATACGCCCACACCAATGGGCCTCCCTCCTCCCTCCTCGATCGCCTCGCCATCGCCGAGCTCTGCAAAGCCTGGCCCATCCACCTCGACAACTCCGAATGGGCCAACTTCCGCTCCCTCTTTACCCGCGACGCCACCATCTGGACAAGTCAGTTCTATCCCCTTAATACTATAATACTAGGTTCTAAGAGGCCAACACCTTTAGCCTGGTCCGGCCCCCGCAACATCGCCGACTTCATCGCCCTCAGCCAGCACGCAACTGCGAATGGCGTCCATATCCAACACCGCGAAACAGGCACCCTCATTGCTCACAACCCCCTCACCCACCGCGCCGTTGGCAAAATGAAAGCCACAATCACCCAGCGCTTCACATCCTCGCCCTCGTCCTCAACCATGCCCGTCGCCCCTTACGACGTAGACTGCAACTGCCAGTTCGTCTTCTTCTGCCTCCGCGACCAGGTCTACCCCCACGACTGGCGCATTCGCTTCGTCAAGCTCATCTATGAAAAGGACAAGGTCGTTCCTGTTGACGGTAGGACGGTGCCTGAGTTCAGGGCCGAGGATTTGGCGCAATATCCAGAGGGTTATAAATATCTGGGTGCGGCGCAGGCTGGGCTGGGGTATAGGGTTGATGTGAACCTGGCAACGCTGGATGGGAAGTATTGGGAGGTGATGTACGACTGTATTGAGGGATGGTTAGAAGGAGAGGATGATCCAGATTTGTTTTGGGAGGAGAAGAGGCATGAGGATGAGGATGAGGATGAGGAGAATGGACTACCAGAGGGCAAGGGGTCGTCTCCAGGGAGCTATGATGACGAAGTTGATGAGAATCACAAGGAAAACGACACGACTAAACAATAGACAGGGATAAAATAAAGATGTAGAAGTAGCTCTCCAGTGTAGATTCTTCCATCTTCGCCAATTATCTCAAGTCCTCGACCAGTCGGCTGTCTTCTACCACACGTTTCACCCTCATGCCATATACCACGCGCCAACAACATCGCCATCCCAGCAATCGAATACGGGTCATGAAAAGCAGCTCCTGAATTAACCTCCAAGCAGTTGCCACGATGGCGCAGACAATTGCGGCCATGATGGACTGGAGGACGATCTTGGTGTCTTTGTTCTGCCTGAGTCGCCGGTTTCTACACATCGACAACATGCCAGTGCAGGGCGGATGACGGGAATCCCCCGTCGCAAATCGTGTGTACATGTTGAAAGAAATCGCTTGCAACATAGAGACCAGATACAGCCTATCCGTGAGCCCGATACCCCTGCTGGAGTGAGTGTCAATCACTCCGTCGCCGGTCACGATGTCATTCTACCCAGTCATGACGGACGGTTTGCCCACAGACCGGAAATACGGCCTTTGGAAGTACAAAGCACCTCCTTTATGAGTCAATTTTATTCTTGGAGGACCTCTTCTTACACCACTTGTCAGCTCGCAATGCTGTGTTGATGCGAACTGCATGAAGCCAGGAACGGGCTTGTAACCCCCTCCGACCCAACAAAAGCCCTAGGACTTTCGTGGACACACATAATGACCGTTAAATCAAGATCCTCTACAATGAATGTTCAGTTCAGCCCGGTACGAACTGCCGGTGCGCTGATGCTGAGAGGCCTCTCGGTGCTGACGTTCTTGAGCTCCAGGTCCGGTGCCTCAGAGCCATTGAACGCTAGTCCCTTGCAAGTCCACGAGGGTATTCCAAATGGAGGCACTCAACTAAACTGTCGATGATGGCGACCTGGTCGTTAATGAACGAGATTTCTTGCGGTGTTAAACTCGGAAACATTGGTCTGCTGGATGACCCTGTCTTCCAAGACAGGAACCTTGACAGCACTGGACACACTCGAGACCATAACCGCCAGGAAACGGCCGATGAGGTTTCCTCATGGTCAAGATCGACGTTACGGGCATACACCTCGCTGAGCCCTTGGTAAATCTGAGTGGCATTCCTCTAATGGTAGTAGTTGTGATTATCGTCACATCTGTGATGTTACATTCAGAAGTGGTGATATTACGCCGATGTCAAGAGCCAGGAACTTTTCCGAGGCATCCTCGTTTTTGTCCCATTTTTCATGGACAGTAGCTCGCAATGAAGATCGACCTTGATACCCTCGGTTGTGAGCGTGTAATTGAGATCGTCGGAGATTTCGGGGAGCTAGAGCTCGGGGACAATGACATCCTCCAAAGCCCCGGCGGGATATTCCAGTCCCTAGAAGACGATGGCATCGTGCAACTGGGCGGCCGTTGGTCCGACGTCATAGACCCAGTCGGCACCCTGCAACTGCTTGATCTGAAACTTGATCTTTAGGGTAGATTCGGAGCTTTGTTTTGTGATTTCGGTGGACTCGGGGATCAGCAAACCTGTGGAAAGGATGGCTTGGGGTCTGTCAGCTGTCGCCGGAGCCCGGGAGAGAGGACATTCTACGTCCTGTGCCCAACATCATCAGCAGTTGGCCTGTGATCGACATAGCGACAGCCCAATGAGGGTTTTTGATGGCCACCAAGGGTGAATTCAGCAATAGGGGCGACAAGTAGTCTGGTAACGAGGCCTTTTGGAGGAGATGGGACTTGCTGCAACTCCTTTCAAGGACCATTATCTTGTTACGATCTAGGAAGGATCATTAGATCAATTCACCCCAGTTCTAATATCTTTAGAGTACCAACAATGTCTATCAGATCTAAATTGACGAGGAGACTAGCTTCCTCTGCGATGGAGCAATGCTTGAACCAACGGGCTTCCTCCGGCTGCCCGACATGTCGCATGCAAAGGCGACAACACTAACAACAGGCGGTCACAGCCGAAGCACAGGCGATTGACAACGTTGGCGGCAGCCATAGTCTCCCTTTTAGGAGAATCACGTCGAAAAACAGCTCGTCTCGTCACTCTTGCCGCGCGCTGACTGGTTCTAAATGAGCTGTAGAGATAGGAACACGTCGAACTGGAGTTGATGCACAGTCGCCCAGGCCAGTGAAGTGATGGCAGATGGCAAGATTTGAGGTTACATAGGCAATACAGTCAGTGTGGTTGGTGATAGCTCCGAGATAAAGCTATTGGGATGGCCAGATTGGCATTATCACATCTGCGGGTGAACAGGTCAGTGTGAGGTGTGTCTGCTGGACTCGTAAGAAGTGTGCTTCCAATGGCGTTCCAAAGCATCAACATCGCGAAAGACAAGAGATCATTAGGCATAGGTGTTGGACTCAATTGGAACTCTCCACTATCACGAGAAAGGTTGACAACATACAGCAGACAAGTGGCGAGTGCCATACTATAAATACGCATCGTCTCACGAGCTGTCCTCAATGCTTCATGCTGAAGGATCTCTCTAGCACGAAGCACGGAGTACGTAGTTGTAGGTATTCGTAGGTAGATTTCGTGTCCCGGCCCGCCCAACGAAACGGGATGATCCCTGGCGTCTGCTGGTCTCATTCTCTCACACTCGTCACAAGTAGAGCGCATTATTACGAGCCTTGGCCTGCAGTCGTGGCTCCATCTTTTGCTGACACGCCGAGAACGCCGTGCAGCGGAAAACGAGTCCCAATTGTCGGGATTCCGAGGCATGAAGCGACTGATCGACGTACGAATAAAATACATTGTTCCCCTATTTTTCGCAGCGAGCGACACTGGTCGTCCATGGACAAGAGAGCGACGTGAGGGATTTCGACGACGACGACGACGACGACACGTCTTGGAACCCGAGAATGCGGTGAATTTGGCTCGAGATGCCTAATCTGTACAAAAAGATCGTTCTGTGGTTACCCAAACGAGCATTCTCAAACCCCAAGGGTCGCTCGAGTGGCAAATGATGCTGTCGATCTTGATCCACGACAGGCGAGCTAAACTCCGTAGAGAGGTTTGATCGGCGGTAGCAGTAGCAGATCGTCGGCGTTGACGGAAGAATTCCGGCGTCTTCACCGACTGGTTGGGGGCCGGGACGTCAAAAGTGACAAACAGGAGGGCATTGCAGGTGCCTACATCAAATCCCGTGATGGAGGAATCACTTTATAGGAGACGAGCAGAAGGATGGATGTAAAATTACATGTCAAAGGTGTGGCATCGCCCAACTGCAGCAGCAAGCCTTTGGATAATTACACCATTCCTAAATTGGTTCAAGCGATTATCTTTGAAAAAGATACCAGATAGATACTAGAACGTTTCCTCCATCAACCATCGTCAAAAAGTGATCTGTCGAGCTGACAGTCAACCGTCTCAGCCACGATCCTTTCCCAAGTCTCAAGAAAACAAAACGGACGCCATCTCGGAACCCTCCCGCGCCACCTTTTCTTTTTTTTCGTTTCTCTCTCTCTCTCTCCCTCAACTCAGTGGGCGCATCCTCTCAACGTTAGCGGGATGCACAGGAGGATGACAGGATCCATCCAATGAAATGACAACCAGGGAGACCCCTTCCCCTTCCCCCCTCCCCCGTCGTCAAACAGGCGTCATGTTTCGTTTGTCTCCGGCATAAAAAAAAAAACTCCCGAAAATCGAGTACTGGGGGGG